>VMDO01003380.1:50232-144815 GCA_007922755.1 Pedetes capensis | reverse complement strand
AGCATGCAGGCGCGAGGCCCTGGGTTCAACCCCCAGTACCGGAAAAAAAAAAAAAAAACCTTATAGAAGGCAAGAAAGGCAATACACTCCATCATATAGGCATAGGAAAGTATTTCCTTAATAGGACTCCAATTGCTCAAGAAATTGCAACAAGAATAGATAAATGGGATTACATGAAATTAAAAAGCTTCTGTACAGCAAAAGAAACAATTAACAGAGTCAAGGAAACCCACACGGAATGGGAAAAAATCTTTGCATTTTATACATCAGATAAAGGTCTAATTACTAGAATTTATAAAGAACTCAAGAAAAAAACTCCCCCCAAAACAAATAACCCAATACACAAATGGGCAAAGGAACTGAGTAGACAGTTCTCAAATGAAGAGGTCTGTAAAGCCATGAAACACATGAAAAAAATGCTCAGTATCCCTAGCCATTAGGGAAATGCAAATTAAAACAACTCCGAGATTTCACCTTACACCAGTAAGAATGGCCAAGATCAATAAAACAAATAACAACAAATCCTGGCGAGGTTGCGGGAAGAAGGGAACACTCTTACGTTATTGGTGGAGCTGTAAATTGGTCCAACCACTGTGGAGATCAATATGGAGGTATCTTAAAAAACTGAAAATAGATCTACCATATGACCCAGCTGTGGCACTATTAGGAATTTACCCAGAGGGAGATGGGTCATCATACCACAGAGACACCTGCATCTCCATGTTCAATGCCGCACTTTTCACAATAGCAAGGATATGGAATCAACCAAAGTGCCCTTCAACAGAAGAATGGATTAAAAAACTATGGTGTATATATATATACACAATGGAATACTATTCAGCAATGAAGAAAAATGAAATAGGATCATTCGCAGCAAAATGGATGGAATTAGAGAAAATTATTTTAAGTAAACGAACACAAGCTCACAGTTTAGTTTTGTTAGTTCCAGGCACAGGATTGTACAGAAGATCTCTAGAAAGTAATTATTTTGTTGTGGTGGTTGTTAGGTGCCATTGAGTTGTGTCTGACACTAGGGACCCTCATAAGGTTTTCAATGGCTGATTGTTTCCTGATTGCCTTGGGAGTGGACTGCCACCTCCTTCTCCCATTTTTGTGGTGCTGGGAATCGAATCCGGGACCTCAGAGACTGCAGAGCAGCATTCTACCAACTGAGCTAAATCCCAGCCCATACTTATCTTAGTATAATTTTAATACCATTTCAATATAAAGATAATATAGTAATTAAAACTGAAAACAACAAAACTACATTTCTTGTGGCACATCTTAGTTCTCCTCTTAATTGACTTACCAATATTCCACAGGTGTGAACCCTCCTCCTAAGTCTCTATTTCTTAAATACATACAAATATTTATGTAACACCAAGCATCTGCTGTGCCATTTCTGTTGTTGTCCCCAGTGCCTGCATTCATATTCTTTTGCAATCTGAATTTCTAAAAGAATCTTCTTTCCCCCTTACTCATTTTATGAAGTAATGCCTCATTTACTTAGTATCGTTCATGATTGGCAGCTAAAGTTGTAAATAAACCACTTAATATCTTGTGATACTGTATAGAAAACAGAACTAATTGACTCTTTCATTTATAATATAGTTTCTGTCTCATTTACTTAGACAGCTCTATTTCATATTATGAAATCATTCAAAGAGATAAGATTATAAAGAATACATTGCAATCTAGCAACTGTCTTTTATCATGACTTATTCTCATCAAAAATATATTGATAACCTATCTGAACATAATACTGCCTGAACATAGTATTACATTTGTTGCTATTGTTAAGTGCCGTCGAGTTGGTGTCTGACTCATAGCAACCCTACGAACAACAGGCAAAACACTATTGTCAGTGCTTCTTTGCTATTCATAGGGTTTTCAATGGCTGATTTTTGGGAGTGGGTTGTTGGGTTCTTCTCCCAAGCCTATAGCACTTGGTGTTCCCAGGGGGTCTCCCATCCAAGTACTAACCAGGCCCAACCCTGCTTAGGGCTTGGATCTGATGGGATTGGATTGCACAGTTCTATGGCTGAGGGAAATATTACATTTATGGAGAAGAAAAAAAGTAACTTTCTTTTTTCCTTAGTTTATTATGACAGAGATGACCAAAACTATAAGGCTATAAGATATCTGAGTGATATTGATATGCATTTTCTTAGTTATTACTATATATATATGTGTATAGATAGATAGATAGATAGATAGATAGATAGATTACTATATACAATGTATATATATATATATAATATAGATAGATAGATAGATAGATAGATAGATAGATAGATAGATATGTTGTTCATATTATGAGAGAACATGAAATAAATCATGTTAGTAGCTAGCAATGGCCTGCAGCCATAGCACTGTGGCGTCGGATATCATCAGATCTTGGAAGCTAAGCAGGGTTGGACCTTGTTAGTACTTGGAGGAGAGACTGCCTGGGAATACCAGGTGCTGTAGGCTTGGAAGAAGGACCTGGCAACCCACTCCCAAAAATCAATCCCCCATTGAAAACCCTATGAATAGCAGAGAAACACTAACAAAAGTGTTTTGCTATGAGTCAGACATCGACTCCATGGCACTGAACAACAACAACAAGCTAGCAATGGATTTAGGAGCTCAGCATCTCCCACCATAACTATTTCAATAGTTTGCTAATAGTCTCTCTGGAAATGATATTCTCTAGCTTTCTGCTCAGATGGGCTTTCTAGAGCAACAGTATCATCATGTAACTCCACTGCTTATCACTTTTCAGTCCTTAGATGGACCAAGTCCATTTGTCTGACTGTGATAGTGAAGGCTTTTCCATGAATGAGCAGTTGATCATCTCTCTGGCCCATACCTTCCACTTGAAGCTACAACCATACAAAAATATTATGGTATTTTTAAAGGGTCAGTAATTTTCTTTTTCACATTGATTTTTTTGGCTATTAGTTTTTCTTTGCCTTGCCTAGAACCCACTTTCTCTCTCTCTCTCCATAATGTATACCCATTTAGGAACTTACTCATAATTCAAGATGAAATATAAATTCTATATATTTGTTTTAATAAGACAAATTCTTACATAGATGACATGAGGAAGATAAATACTTTGACCTAAGTCATCCATGTACTCTTATCTCCAGTTAGGAACTACAACCAAACCCAACTAGAAGATGTAATCTAGGCAGGAGAACAGGGGATGAAGGGACAAGCAAATTTAGATGGACAAACAGATTACATCCATCACAGCATGTCAAATTCAGCCCTTTGGCTTGACCAGGATTTGACTTTCAAATAAATGGCCCTTGTTATTAGGTGCTGTTGAGTTGGGTCTGTTTCATAGCATCTGTCATAGGGTTTTCAATAGCTAATTGTTTCAGGATTGTTTTTGGGAGTGGATTGCCACGTCCTTCTCCTATTTTAAAATAAATAAGAATGGTGAAATTTTATCATATATTTAAAAAATCTACCAATATAGATTTAACAGTAAGAACAAGAAAATAATATAAATATATTTTTGGAATTGATTAATATTTTAAAAAGCAAAAATAGGGGACTATGTTTTTGAAGGGCTGGGATTTAGCTCAGTGGGTCGAGCGCTGCGCTGCAGTCTCTGAGGTCCTGAGTTCAATTCCCAGCACTGCAGAAGTGGGAGAAGGACCTGGCAAGCCACTCCCAAGGCAATCCCGAAACAGTCAGCCATTGAAAACCCTATGAGGGTCGCTATGAGTAGGATACCGACTCGACGGCACCTAACAACAACAACAATGTTTTTGAAAACAATTGGAGTATGTTGTTGTTGCTGTTAGGTGCCATCAAGTTGGGTCCGAGTCATAGGGACTCTATGTATAGCAGAATGAAACAGTCCCTGATTCTGTGCCAAGCACATATTCTTATTTATATTTAAGCCGATTGTTGCAGACACTGTGTCAATCCATCTAGTGGAGGGATTTCCTTTTTTCTGTTGACCTGCCACTCTCCTAAACATGATGTCCTTCTCCAGGGACTGGTCCCTCCTGACTACATGTCCAAAATACATAAGACACATTCTAGCCATTCTTGCTTCCAAAGAGCACTCTGGTTGCACTGCTTCTAGGACAGATCTGTTGGTTCTTTTGGCAGTCCATGGTATATTCAATAGATGTTCCAGCACCATAACTCAAAAGCATCAATTCTTCTCCTGTCTCCCTTGTTCAATGTTCAGCTTTCACAACCATATGATGCGACGGAAAATACCATGGCATGAGTCCGGCACATTCATCTTCATTTTGACATCTTTACTTTGCAATACTTTAAAAAGATCTTTTGCCACAACTTTTCCCAAAGCAATGTGTCTTTTGATTTCTTGACTGCTGCTTCCATGGTTGTTGGTTGTAGAACCAACTGGAGTGCAGCATATTCTTTACAAAGAAAACTCAATGAGTGAGGAAAAATTGTGAGACTATAGCTTATTTTTATTTTCTTTTTTAGTGTTAATTTAAATTCTGTATTTTAAGTCTTGGTTTCTTATATGAACCTATATTCATTATCATGATTCATTTAAGCCAATCATGATTTTTGACTTGGACTAGAAATTAAAGCCTCAGAGAAAAAAGCCAGAAAAAGAGAAGTGGGCGGTTATTGCAAAACCAACTGGTGTGTCAAATGTAATCATTAAGTATTTAAAAATATTCCTAGCGTCTCTTATTTCAGTTAGACCTAAAACTGAAAAAAATCTATTATAATGACACCATCATTTATAATAATACCCTCTGATTTAATCAATGCACCAAATTGACTTATAGTAATGAAGACACAGCAGGTAGTGACAATATCCAGCTAGTTATTAGTATGAAGAGATATTGATGAGTTACATGAAAGAAGTAATCAGCACTTCCTCACTTCATTGGCTAATGCATTCACTGCCTCTCGTCCACTGTAATATTCACAATTAGGGTTCATTGAATATGAGTTCCCAAGCTCTGGTTCTACTGCCCATTCTTTAGAGCCATCTGCCTATGACTTCTGTCACTTAGAACTCAAAACACTGGACTAAATGCAAAACCAGTTACCCAGGGACACAGAAAAAAAACGAAAGCAAGTTGACTGTGGAAAGAGGTCAAAACACAGAGGAGAGAGCTGCATGTAGGTGAGTCTCCTGGTTTGCTTTTTCCTCTCAGGTCTTTGGCCCAATTTGGGGAGGGGGTAGGGGAACAAGTTCAGAGCATCCCAAAACACCAGGGGTAAAAGCTCAAGAGAAACCCAGCAATTGTTGTCAGACAAAGCAGAAAAAAGGTCTGCTTGGATTCTTTTACAAGAAGAGCTAAAGAAAGTGTTTCTCATAATTCTGTTAAGCTCCAACAAAAGTCTTCTAATCCTATACTATTCATACATACAACAGATCCATATCAGCACAGCAAAAGCTTAGAGAACTGAAATGAGATTTAAATCACTGTACACAGAAGGCTAGGTGGAATTTGTGATCTTGACATAACGAGTTTGGCTTTCTGTTAATCGAAGACCATCAACATTCTCCAGAGAAGTGTAACAGGACTCAGACACTACGTAATATGATATTCAAAATATCCAGTAACAATTCAAAATTATTCAGTGAACAAGGACCAAGTAAAATATTACAAATTCTCATGGGAAAATACCATCAATGGATGTCAACTCCAAGAAAACAGTGATGCTGGAGCTATCACAGATTTTAAATCCATTGAAAAATTAGATTTCATAGGCTAAATGAAAATACACTTTAAATGCCTGAAAGGTAAGAGTTTTCAGGAAACTATAAAAAAGAACCAAGTGAAAAAATGAAAACCGAAATCTATAACTACTGAAGTAAAAACCCAGTGGATGGGCTTAACAACAGATTGCAAAAAAAGAAAAAAAATGAAGAGATAATGTATGTGAAAGTATATCAATAGACTTTATCTTATTAGAAGAATAAAGAGAAAAAAAGAATGGAAAAAAATGAACCTTATATATAGAGCCTGAAGTACTGGGGAACTATAAACAAAAGTCCAATGTATGTGTAATTAGAGGCCCAGAAAGGAGGATAAAGTGATTGAAACATAAAAGAAATGTTAATAAATAATGGACATAAATATCTCAAACTTAGAAAACACAGAAATTTACAGATTCAAGAAACTCATTAAATCTAACAGGATAAACTTAAAGTATACATTTCAGATGCATCATAATGAAGTTGGTAGAAGTCAAAGATTTAAAAAAACTTGAAACTAGTTAAAGAAAACTGCATCTTATATATAGAGGGACCCTCAAGTTTTCATTGGCTATGAATTTTTTACCCCAAGCCATGGAAGAGAAAAGAATGAGGAACAACATGTTTGAAGCATTAAATAAAGATTTTCTATAAAAGAAAAATAACCAAATATATCCTCCAGTAATGAGCAAAAATAACTGCATTTTCAGATAAAAGTTCAGAAAACTTACCTCTCATAGATAGACTTCAAAGAAGTGTGAAAGGAAATATTTTAGTCTGTAAGGAAATGATACACATATAGTGCCATTCTAAAATTAAATCTGCACACTTTCAAGAGATTTAGAGGGTTCCAAAACAAATGTGGATTAGAATCTCATGAGGACTGGATTTGCAGTTGAGAGAGCTCTCAAAAACTCTCTAATGCTGCTAAAAGGGTATAGATTAGAATATGAATGTACAATCTATCTACATCTAAATATATATCTCTATCTATCTGTCTATCTATCTATCTAGAGTAACACATAAATCAGTATTATGAAAACCAATGAGGTGTTAACCTATAAGTATACATGTTTCTGTATTTTATATTTAGTAGACTTTGAAAGTTTAGGTATGCATTTTTTAATCCATAGAACAACCACTAAAAAAAGTATGATGACATATAGCATGAAAACTAATGCATTAATTAAAAGGAAATGCTGAAATATGTATTGTAAAAAAGAAAGAAGGAAATGCAGAACACAGAAACAAAAACACAGGTGATAAAATAGAATATAAATAATAAAGTGGCAGATCTAAATATTAATATATGAAATAGTATATTAAATAAGAGTGGTCCAAACATACAAATAAAATGCAAGCAATGACAGAGATTTTTAAAAACAAAAAGCTAAGATCATACTACAAAATACCTGTAAGAGTTTCAAATAAATAAAAATAAATATAACATGCAAAGAGGAAGACAAAGAAGACTGTATAGCTATTTTATTATCTAGCACAATAAACTTTGAAATGAAATGTCTTTTAAGAAATAAATATGGACTATTTTTTATGATCCCTCACTTGTCTGTCAGTTTGCCATACTGGGAGGGCTTGCATGTTGCTGTGATGCTGAAAGCTATGCTACCAGTATTACATATACCAGTTGGGTTACCCATGGTGGACAGTTTTCAGCTGAGCTTCCAGACTAAGACAGACTAGAGAGAAGGACATGGCAACCCACTTCTGAAACAAATTAGCCATTGAAAGCCCTATGAAAAGCAGAGAAACACTGTCATGTTAGGCATCAGTGAGCTAAAATGGGCTGATAGGCCATTTTGAATCAGACAGTCATATGGTTACCTGCAGCCATACCACTGTGGCGTCTGATCCTGTCAGATCTCAGAAGCTAAGCAGAGTCGACAGGTTTGGTTGGTACTTGGATGGGAGACTGCCTGGGAACACCAAGTGCTGTAGGCTTGGGAGAAGGATCCAGCAATCCACTCCCCAAAACAATCAGCCATTGAAAACCCAATAAATAGCAGAGAAGCACTAATAATACTGTTTTGTCTATTATATATAGGGTCACTATGAGCCAGACACCAACTAGAGGGCACTTAACAACAACAATAACAATCACATGGTTTACTCTGCCAGGAATGACAACTTAAAGAGAAATGGGGTTGTGTTCATCATCACAAAAGACATCTCAAGATCTACCATGAAGTATAATGCTGTCAGTGATGGAATAATATCCATACAACTACAAGGAAGGACCTTGAATGTATCCCACCTGAGTTCTGAGATGACCTCAAGAAGAGGTATGATGCATTAGACATTAATCATCAAAGATCAGATGAGTTGTGTCATGACATCAAAGATATCAAATGAAAGCAAAAATGTTATTAAAAAGGCAGGAAAAAAAGGAAAGACCGAGTTACATGTCAAATGAGACTCTGAAACTTGCCCTTGAATATTGAGCAGCTGAAATAAAAGGAAGACATGAAGAAGTTAGAGAACTAAACAGAAGTTTCAAAGGATAACTTGGGAAGACAAAATCAAATATTATAATGATGTGTACAAAGAACTGGAGATAGAAAACTAAAAGGGAAGAACACACTTTGTTTTTCTCAAGCTTAAAGAATTAAAGAAAAAAATTAAGCCTCAAGTGGCAATAGTGAAGGATTCTACAGGGAAAATATTAAATGATGCAGTAAAATTCAAAAGAAGATGGAAGGAATAGACAGAATCATTATATCCAAAAGAATTGGGAGATAATCAACCATTTCAAGAGGATGCATATGATCAGGATCCAATGGTATGAAGGAAGAAATGGAAACTGCCATGAAGGAGTTGGCAAAACACAAGGCCCAGGAATTGATGGAATATCAATTGTGATGTTTCAACAAATAGAGGCAGCCCTGGAGGTGCTCACTTTTTGATGCCAAGAGATTTGGAAAACAGTTTCCTGGCCAGCTGACTGGAAGAGATCCATATTTATGCCTATTCCCAAGAAAGGGGATCCAGTCGAATGTGAAAATTATCAAACAATATCATTAATATCACACACAAGGAAAATTTTGCTAAAGATCTTTCAAAAGTCACTTAAGCAGTATATAAACAGGGAACTGCCTGAAAATCAGACCAGATCCAGAAGAGGGCGACATTATTGCTGATGTCAGATGGATATTAGCTGAAAGCGGAGAATATCAAAAAAGATGTCTACCTATGTTTTATTGACTACACAAAATCATTTGACTGTGTGAATCACAACAAATTATGGACAACTTTGCAAAGAATGAGTATATGAGAGCACTTAATTGTATTCACGAG
Source organism: Pedetes capensis (assembly GCA_007922755.1). NCBI lineage: Eukaryota > Metazoa > Chordata > Mammalia > Rodentia > Pedetidae > Pedetes > Pedetes capensis. The sequence goes on along the minus strand of VMDO01003380.1, from coordinate 135,805 downwards.
CAATCTGTACATGGACCAAGAGGCAGTTGTTTGAACAGGTTTAAAGTCAAGAAAGGTGTGCGTCTGTGCTGTCACCTTTTAGTATACATCTTCAACCTCTATGCTGAGCAAATTATCCAAGAAGCTGGACTTTATGAAGAAGAACATGGCATCAGGACTGAAGGAAGATTCCTTAAAACTTGTGTTATGCAGATGACACAATTTTGTTTGCTGAAACTGAAGAGGATTTGGAACACTCACTAATGAAGATCAAAGAACACAGCTTTCAGTATGAATTGTACCCCAACATCAAGAAAACAAAAATCTTTGCAACTGAATCAGTAAGTAACTTCATGATAAATTGAGAGAACATTGAGGTTGTCCAAGATTTTGCTTTACTTGGTTCTATGATCAACACCCACAGAAGCAGCAGTCAAGAAATCAAAAGATCCATTGCTTTGGAAAAAAGCTATTGCCAAAGATCTCTTTAAAGTTTTGAAAAGTAAAGATGTCACATTGAAGATGAAGGTGTACCTGACTCATGCCATGGTGTTTTCAGTTGTGTCATATGTTTGTGAAAGCTGGATATTGAATAAAGGAGACAGGAGAAGAATTGACGCTTTTGAATTATGGTGCTGGGGACAAATATTGAATATACAATGAACTACCACAATAATCAACAGATCTGTCCTAGAAGTGCAACCAGAATGTTCCTTGGAAGCAAGGATGACTAAACTACATTTTATGTATTTTGGACATGTTGTCAGTAGGGACTAATCCCTGGAGAAGGACATCATGTTTGGGAGAATGGCAAGTCAATGGAAAAGAAGGAAGACCCTTAACTAGATGGATTGACATAGTATCTGCAACAATGGGCTTAAACTTAAAAAAGATGGTGTGCCTGACCCATTACCTGGGAGTGTTTCATTCTGTTGTACATAGGGTCACTGTAAGTCAGACCCAACTCAATGCCACCTAAAAACAATGGTATTCTTTATGATAAAAACAAAGTAATCAGAAAGATACCTTATCTTACATTTTATGTGTCTAATAATAGAGTCTTAACATATGTTGAATAAAAATAGACAAAATTACAGAATAAAGCAGATAAATTCACAATCATAGCTGGATCTTTTAATATTTCTGCCTAAGTGATAGAAAAACTAGACAAAAATAAAAGGAAAAACAGATAAAATATAAATGGTCTGAAGAACACTGCAAACCACTTTGATCTATACCCACAATTTTAAAATATGCATACTTTTCAAATGCACTCGTTACATTCACCAAAACAGTCTATACACTGGGAAATAAACCAAATGTCACTAAATTTAAAAAGAAATCTTTTCTTAAAATCTTAAAAAGATTTCTTTTCCTGCAATAAAAACTTTAAATTTAATAAGAATTAAAACATAAATGTAAGAAATAAAAATTAGATATAATTGCATATCGTGAGAAATTCAAAATAACCTTGCATTTAAATAGCACACTAGTAAAAATCAAGAGGTCTAGTGAATCACAAAGGAAATTGGAGTTATAATGAAGGCACAACATATGAAATTTTTTAGACTGTAGCTAAAGAACATTCAGCAGAATAATGAAACTGTTAAATGCTTATAATAGAAATAGGAATATTCAAAAAAGGCCTTGGTTTAACTTTAAGAACTAAAGAACAACAATACAAACATCAAAGTAAATAGATGGAAAAAATTATGTGAAAATAGAACAAAAAGAAAAGAAATAGAAAAAAGTCATCTTGGAAGATTGGCAAAGAAGATTAGCTGCTTCTTTTTCAAAAAGTCAATGATATTGACAAATCCTTAGCTAGACTTATCAATCATCAATATCAGGAATGGAAAAAGGATTATGATAGGTTATACCATAATTAAGTAGATAATAAGAGACTCTTGTAAAATTAAATGTCAGAAAATTCAATATGTTAAAAGGAATAGAAAATTTCTGGAAGAATATGAGACAAAATAAGAAGTAGAAAAGTGTGCACCCATATATTACTTTTGGAAAATATGAGTTTGTTATTAAAAAATCTCATCAAAATTAGGTCCATATAGTTTCACTGGTGAATTCTATCAAACATCCAAGGAATAAATAACACAAATGCTAGTACATGCACACACACACACACACACACACACACACACACACACACACTTCAGAAAATATAGGAAGGATCATTTTCAAACTCTATTATGAAATCCACCCAAACGTAATACCAAAACCTAACAAAGATTTTTTTTAATAAAAAGGTAAATTCAAGCCAGGTGCTTGGTGCATGCCTGTAATCCCAACAACTAAGGAGGCTGAGGCAGGAGGATCTAGAGTTCAAGGCTAAGAGCAGCCTGTACAACTTAGCAAGACACTGTCTCAAGGTAAAAAATAAAAAGAGGCCTTAGAGTGCAGCTCAGCAGTAGAGCACTTGCCTAGCATGTGTGAGGCCCTGGATTCAACCCTCAAGTACAGCAAAAAATACAGGGACATGGTATTCAGAGTAATATCACTTAATAATATATGTATATATATACAGAATCTGGAAATAGACTTATGTACATGTGACTAATTGGTTTTTAGCAAAGATACCAAGGCAGCTTGATGGGATAAGGGGAGTGTTTTTTGCAGGAGGTGCTGAATTAACTGGCTATCTACATGGAAAAAAATTCTTTCTTTTAAGAATATCATCTTAACCATAAAGAAAAATTAACTTAAAATGAATCATAGACCTAAATTCAATAGGCAGTGCTATAGAAATCCTAGAGAAAAATGAAAAGTATCCTCATGATCTTGAGGAGGTAAGGTAGCTTCTGTGGAACGCAAAATGCACAAACCACGAAATAAAACCCTGATAAATTGGACTTTATTTAGATTCTTTGAAGACACCATAGGAAAACATAAGACCAGTCACTGTGAAGTATTTCACAAAGTGAAATTTCACAGTGAGGTGGAGGACGCCTGCAATCCTAAGACTTGGGAGCTGAAGGCAGGAGGGTCACAAGCTTGATGTTGGCCTGGAATAGGTAGCAGGGCCCTGTCTCAAAAGAAGAAGAAAAAAAACCACTGCACATACATACCTACAGAAAAGGACTTCTCTCCAGGGTATACTGATAACTCCATCATACAGAAACTTCCTTATCATGTAAGTTCAAGTGAAGACTACAGATTGAAATAACACTACAGATCGTAAGATGAGCAAAACATAAGATTGGTCCAGTCAAGTGTTCTTGAGGCTATGGTGCAGCCGAAACGTTCCTAACCTGCAGGTGGGAATTTAAAATGGTACCTGCGACTTTGGAAAGCAATTTAGAACTTTCTTGAAAAGTTAAGTGCATGGACTGGGGATGTAGCTCAGTGGCAAAGCGCTTGTTTAGCATTCACAGGGCCCTGAGTTTAATCCCCAGCACCAGAACAAACAAACAAACAAACAAACAAACAAGTGAAGTACACACACATCAAGAGATGTAGGCCTCTAATTCATAGGTGGACCTGCAGCCCCAGCCCTGTGGCATCAGATCCCATCAGATCTCAGAAGTTACGCAGAGTCGGGCCTGGTTAGTACCTGGGTGGGAGACCGCTTAGGAACAACGGGTGCTGTAGGTTTGGGAGATGGACCTAGCAGCCCACAATCAGCCACTGAAAACCCTATGAACAGCAGAGAAGCACTGACAATAGGGTTTCCCCTGTTGTATGCAGGGTTACTATGAGTCGGATATGGACTCAAGGGCACCTAACAACAGTAACAACAACAATTCATAGATACTTACCTATGAAAAATGAGGATACATGTCTACAGAAGGCTTATAGGGGGGGGGGTATTCTTAGCGACATTATTGGTAGGAGCCTGAAACTGAAGATGACTCAAATGGCCATGGACAAATATCCACAAAAATTGCATATATTCATATAATGGGATATCGTAAGGGGCAGTCAGAAAGGACTAGCCAGGAAATGAGCCCCCAGAGAGCAATCACACAGAGCCAATTTCCATTAAGTTTATTACTCACCATGAGGAATCCTTGCCAAGGAGTTACCAGACCAGATTATGCCCTATTGATATCAAGCAAAGAAGACCAAGGAAACTGTTTCTATACCAGCTCTCCCTAACACATTTAGCCTCCTAGAGAAACAAAAAACAATTATAAAAAGACCCACCTTCCTTTAGGCTGCTGATTCCCTCTGCAGCAGCCTGCTCTGTGGTTTATCAATAGTGACTCCTTTCCATTTCTCTTAATAAACTCACGCCTCTTCCTACTTCACCAACTGACTCCTGACTTTCTCTTCACCATGGTTCCTTGCTGAATTCTTGATAAGGGAACAAGAACTGAGGATAATTATCCTGCAACAGTGTTGAGTAATAATAAAATAAATAGATTACTGATGCACAGTAAAGTGGATGAATATCAAAATTATTATGCTGAGTTGAATAAAGTGCATACTGTATGATTTTTTGTTATATAACATTTTAGAAATATGATCTTGACAGAAAGAATATTGTTACTTGGAAATGAGGTGGAAGTAAAAATGGGGACTACCAAGAAACACAAACACATTGAGAGAAGGGACTATAGAACTGTTTATTGACTTAAACACAATGATGTATATACATATATATGTACATATAACCGATAAAATTTTATACTTTAAACAAATACTCTCTATTATACTGAAATTACACCTCTATTATTGTTGCAGTTAGGAGTCCTCGAGTCGGTGTCTGACTCATAGTGACCCTATGTAACAACAAAACACTAGGCAAAACACTATTATCAGTGCTTCTTTGCTACTCATAGGGTTTTCAATGGTGGGTTGACTTTTGAGAGCGGGTTGTGGGTTGCCAGGTCCTTCTCCCAAGCCTACAGCACTTGGTGTTTCCAGGTGGTCTCCCATCCAGGCTCAACCCTGCTTAGTTTCTAAGATCTGACGGGATCCCATGCCACAGTGCTACGGCTGCAGGCCAACACCTCCATAAAGTTGGTAAATATAGAGTCTGATAGTTATAGATTTTGCAGTTAAGATGAAATATAATATTAGACATGGCATTTTCCTCCATGGAACTTTTAGTTTCATAGAGAAGATAATATCTGTGCCCAAAAAGGATAGCAAAACAGATTTAAAAAGTTTGCCAGTAAAGTGCAAGGAAAAAAAAAGTGCTGCTTAAAAGATGAAAGAAGTAGAGTTTACTTTTATCTAGGAGGCTTCAATAGTCTCATGCAAGGAAGAGACATGAATTTTCCCTTGATGTTTGGGTAGAATTCTGACAGGTAGGTTTTGCAATCAGGCGTGGAGCATGAATGGAGTGTAGTCTGGGTAAAGATGCCAACAAAAATTCACTAGGAATGTATTTAAGAGGAAAAAGGAATGTTCATTTCAATAAGCAGTTTGTAAACTGGAAGCCCTAGACTTCCATTAAAAAAAAAGGCAAGTGCACTCCAAAGGAACAGAGAGAGTGGTGCAGCTGTGTCATACAGAGAAATTTCTCCCCAGGCTTCCCATTCCTGTCTGCAATGCAAATGAAGAATGCAAGCCCGAGGAAGGGCTCCATCCTAATTGGCTGATTACCGCTGAGAGCTCATTGGTCAGGTCTGGGTGCCAAAACAAGCCCTGTATCTTGACAGTTGAAATGGGAACATGCCCCAGGCAAAGGCCGCAAAAGTTCAGTTCATGTTTCTTCCAAGCAAAGGATGTATGATCCCCTTGTCAGCAAATGGCTACCAGAACCCACTTTGAATTTAGGTGCAGTCACCTAGGACCCTTCCACATCCAGCTGTTTTTCAAAAGTCACAAAGAAAAACAAAAGACCTAAGGGACAGGTGTGTGTGGCAGCTTTGTAGGTAGTTCTTTATAACTTGAGCATGGCATATGCATATGGCCATTATGGGAAAAGGAAGACATGTCATGAATATTTATTTATTTATTATTTATTTATGTCTGTGGCACTTCGGGCTTGAAGCGAGGGCCTCACACATTCTTTGTGACTGCTCTACCCTCAGCTCATTTTTTATTTTTTATTTTGAGACAGGATCTTGCCAACTTAGGCAAGCTACCTCTAGCCTTCAGCCTGTGATCCTCTTGCCTCTGCCTCCTAAGTCAATGGTATTACAGGCATGAGCCACCGTACCTGGCAAATATTTATTTTAGTAAATACTTCCCTTCATTTATTTAGCAATGAATGGTTCCTAGCAATTTCTCTCTATGTTATTGAATAGTTAGCTGGTAAGACAGTGCAGCCGGACCACTGTGGCATCCGATCCTGTCAGATCTTGGAAGCTAAACAATGGCAGGCCTGGTTAGTACTTGGATGGGAGACCACCTGGGAACACCAGGTGCTGTAGGCTTGGGAGAAGGACCTGGCACCCCACTCCCAAAAATCAATCCACCATTGAAAACCCTATGAACAGCAGAGAAGCACTGACAATAGTATTTCACCTGTTGTATACAGGGTCGCTATGAGTCAGATACCAACTGAACGGCACCTAACAACACCAACAACAATAAGAAGACAGTGCTGTCTATAAGAATTTGAAATGAGTAAAGCGATCCTTGTAACGGTGGGAATGGAAAAGAGGGAGTGGATACAAGGTGGAAAGTAGTTTTAAAAAATCTTGTAAATCATTTAGTGTCAAAGTGGGGAGTAGGGTTTTTGTTTATGTGCTTATTTGACAAGGAGACAGAATGTAAAAGAAAACTCTAACATCTAATACTTGATGACCTAGAAAATGGTAATGCTGTTGGCAGAATCAGGGATTTAAGTGAAAACCTCTGGTTTGGTGGAGAGAGGTGCGTCTAGCGCCAGTGAAGGGAGTTTTGTAATATCCAGGTAAATAGCTTAGTAGAAGCTCAAGGGAAAAGGCAGTGCTGTGGGCATTATCTACACAGAATTCACATTTTTTTCTGTGACTGAACATGGGGAATAGTGGCACGGGGAGTTTTGTGTTTCTATTTCAGTTCCTAAGCATAAGGAAAAACTAAAATGAGAATTTTAGGGGAAAGTACACTGACATGTTTAAACTAATTTTACTGAAAGCAAATCATAAAGTTGCAGAATGGTTCAAGGGCGCTTTGCTTCACAGTTTCTCTCTGAATGGAATAATATCAGCACCTAAATTCAGATTCAGCTGTCATTGCAGCAACACGAGGATGATAATGCCAAAGACTTCATCCTTTAATGTGGTAGACGATTGGATTAGGTATTGTTAATGGCAACAAACATTATATAACGTTAATATTTTTCTATATATCCTTGGGTTCCAATTATGTTTAAGATCGAAACTTTTTCTGTAGTGAACTTTCTTTTTACATTGTCAGTACTATTACATGAATTTTCTGGCAAGCAAATGGAAGAGAAGTCTTTGGTGGGGGGGTGGGTAAGAGCACAAGAGGGTAAGGGGGAACTTATGTGTGGTATGTACAACAAAAATGTATATATGGAAATGTAACAATGAAAAGCATGTCAGAATGAATCACATTAAGGTGTACATTAAATTTTCCAATAAAAATTATATGATGTTTAATGAAAACAAAAATCTTTGCATCCCAGTTTTACCATGACCAGGGATGACATAGTGAAATGTTGGCTTTCTTGAAATGGGTACAGGAAAATAAAATATAGAGCCATCTGTCTGTAATATCTAGGTCATTTTAAAGTTAGCCTACATAGGAAAAGAGAGCTTACAGGAAGCACATATAAATCCTTTCCTATCTGATCCCACACTGAGCAGCGGCTTACTGACTAAAGGGTGCTTCCATTATTGCAGCATGCTTCAGAGTAGTGCAGAGATAGACAAGATAAAATATAGTCACTGAGCTAAGCCAGAACACTTACGGATAATGCCTCACTCAATATGGAGACTCTGCAAAAATTGAACAATCTATCCTTTCATACATGCTTACTGTCTTTAGAAGTATACTCTTGATTGAGTTTATGTCACAATGATAGAAAAGACTGAGCACTTTAAAATATTGTACAACGTCCTGGATAAATGCATCATCTTTGTCTATTTCCCACGTAGGTCCATAAAATTCTTATAGGAAGAAAGAGGGTTAGGAAAGAAACAGGATAAGAAAGTACCCTAGATGGTTTTATTTTAGAACAACAAAAGTACTTTAATATTCTTCAAATCATTACATTTCCATTAAGGTCTTGAGGGTATAAAGGTAACTATAGCCATCTGAATCTGGCCGTCCACAGCTCAGCCTCCAAGGACTTCAAACCACTTATAGTTTTTAATGCTGCAATTTAATCTCCACAGGCCTAGACACCATCACTGTTCAAAGGGGAGTTCTAAACTTCAAAATGATTTTCTAACTTAGGAAACAGACATGGTTATAAAAAAGACTGATTCACTTCTTTTACAAGTCGCATTACCATTTTGGGGTAGCACAATTGCAAAGCATCATGGGAAGGAATAGTGACATACCTTGACAAAGGGTATTACACATTGTAGGCACAATCCTTCATAATATTTACCAACATACATGCATTGTGCACAAGGAAACTAATCATATGTTCTTGGAACAGCCAGTAATTTATACATAGTTAAGAAGATAAATCGGAAAGTTCTTTGTAATTTTTTCAGTGTCATAAAAGTTATTACTAAATGTGAGTTATCAGTACAAAGAACAAATGCCCCAAAGCCCAAACATGATGGTATTCTGTGTCTTTGGCAAACATTGACATCTATCTAGGTCCCAATGTTCTTACATTTTTAGATAAAAATTTTGGCTTAAAGAATTCTCAAGAGCATTTTTAATTATAAAACTTACAATACTTAAGATTCTAACTATCTTTGCTACAAGGAACAGAAATAATACCATCAGTCCTAGGATGAATTTTACAACCTAACTCTCTTCGCCTTTGTTCTTAGAGTTTGGTTCCTCTCCTTCATTGAAGGAATTTGCTGCTTCTTTCAAGAAGGCCCATGTGCTTCCCTTGTAAAGAAAATGACATGGATACACGTCTAAGCAAATGGATTATAGATATTCAAAGAATGTGTCTTTTTGGTAGCTAAATATGGGTTGGCCTGGACCTCTTTCTACAGTCTCTGAGATAAGATTGTAGCTTCATCCTTAGTCATATCTCCTAATGGTGACTAAGGAGACAATGTGGTCCAGTGGCTTACAGATTTGGGGGACATCTTTGCAGATTTTGGGGACAAATGAGCTTACCACCCTCACTTTCTGTCTTATAAAATGTTTCTTATGTAATCCTCTCTTGCCAAACTTGCTGAAATGTTAAAAATCATAAGTCTGTAGTTGTGGAGAGTTAAGAGAGCAAGCATCTCCTCCTTGATATTGGTGTAAGAGTACGCCAGCAAAGAAAGGCATTCAGAGCAACCCTGGCTACTGAGGCAGGAGCATAGTGACAATGGTGAAGAGGCACCAATTTATATATCTGGATCAGATATGAAGTGGAATTCTGGGCTACTTTTTAAAAAAATCAAATCGGTCACAATGACATGTATGGTCTCCATCTTTATTCACTGTCAGGGGAGGTGCATTATGTGTATTACAAATATTATAAACATTTAGAATAATTTTTAGATGATTAAACCAAAAAGATCTTCCTAGACTTTGATTCAAGAACTTAGAATTGATGCCAGTTCTAATGGCCCTACAGGGTAATAGCCTTGGGAGGGAGGCAGTAGGTTGTCTGGCACTATAGGTCTGTAGTTAAGGGAATGGAGAGAGTCAGGCATTTGCTGGTGAGTTATGTAGCTCACTTTGAAAATCCCTTCTTATTCTTAGATCTATCATTTCCTATTATTCTGGGGCAAAGATCCTAGCTAAAATGAATGTTGGTGCTCAATAATAGTCATACAAACTAAATGCTTCAGTGACACATTATCCTTACTAGTACTCAATTATGCTAAATTCTTTATACTTGAAAAATTCAAAAGTATCATTTAGTGTGCTAATCATATAATATCTTGTGTAACTTTAAATTTTTAAGTGACTGTTGTTATGTAGGGCGACTATTAACCCATTTAGATAATCATAGAACAATGTTAATCAAATTCAAATATATCTAACCACTAGATTTGTATTTTTCCATTCTGATTACTAATTACCATTACAATTTGAAGTACTATTAAATTAGTACTACACAGAATTACATACTGAAGACTTCTCAAGTGGAGAAGTTAATACTTATAGGATTATCTTTTTTCTTTTTAGTTTGAATTTCCTTCCTAAAATGTTAAAAAACATATAAATGCATGTAGTATATAAGTTTAAAGCAAAATAATAAAATGGACACATATGAACCTAACAATAAGCTGAAGTATTAGATATTATCACATTTCCTGAATTTATTACTACTTTACAACTCTTGCATTTCTCTGCCTTTTTCAGAAATAAACAGTATTCTGATTTTTAATTTTCACTTCTTCTTCTTTTTTTTTTTTTCAGTACTGGGGGTTGAACCCAGGGCCTTGCGCTTGCATGCTCTGCAAGTGCTAGACCACCGAGCTGCACTCCAGCCCATTTTTTTACTTTTTGAGACAGGGTCTTGATAAGTTATGTAGACTGCCTCTGGTCTCGAACTTGCGATCCTCCTGCTTCTGTCTCCTGAGCCACTGGGATTACAGGCATGCACCACCATGCCTGGCTCCCTTTCTTCTATGCTTTTAAAAATAATAATTCTAACCAGGTCTGCAAACCCGTCAGATATCAGAAGCTAAGTGGGGACAGGCCTGGTTAGTACTTGGATGGGAGACCGCCTGGGAACACCAGGTGCTGTAGGCTTGGGAGAAGGACCTGGCAACCCACTCACCCGAAATATAATCAGCCATTGAAAACCCCATGAATAGCAGAGAAGCAGTAACAATAATGTTTTGCCTGTTGTACATAGGGTCACTGTGAGTCAGACACTGACTTGAGGCACTGACTCTACAGCACCTAACAACAACAACAACCACAAATTAGAACACGTTTTATATGTTTTCATACAAAAATGTTTAAAGAGAGCCACTTTCTAAACTAAAGATGGAACAATAATTAGAAAGAAAGTATTTAAAATGTCATGTATTTTTCATGTAAAAATTAGGCCACTGTGTAGTACCTTTAAAAATTTAGTGAAGGTGAAAAGCCAACCAAGATCTAACAATTTGTAAAATATTTTATTCTATTGATCTGAATAGGTCCTATATTCTTCAGCTTCTAAACTTCAGGAGCAATGTGTATCTTACTTTTCAAAAGGTTTCCTTCATTTAAAAAGACTTGGAAAACACCTTAAGAAATAGACATATCAGTAAACACTGAACAATAAATATATTTACCTAAATATTGGAAAAAAGAAATATGTATTTGACACGTGCTATGAAACTTTCAGTTAACTCTGCAGGGTAAGTTTCTCTATGTAGGATGGCTCTGTCATTATATAGTATGTACATGAAACATTTAGGTACACATAGCCTAATGACCTCCAGGAAAATGTGACTATGATTATAACCAGCACATTCAAACATCTGCTTATAAAATCTGTATCTGTTTTTGAGCAGTATCACTCATTATAATCTAAGAACCTGGTAGACAGAAGAAAGCTTTTAAAATTTGCCTTGTTTATTACTAGAAACCTTCAATAAACTTAGTGACCATTGTTATGTCTGAATTTTTACTAATCATTAATGTGCCATGCTGTATCAAGGGCCTGATCATGCATTTTGTCCACATTTCCATCCAGTTATTTAAATTGTTGTCACTGCTTTCTAGTATTTTTGCAAATAAATTAAGAAACTTATATTTTGTCATATGCTATTTTATGTAATATGGCAATACAATTTTAATAACATTTATGAGCTGAGCCATGTTCTAAGTGACATTATAATCATATAATAAATTCCTTCAAGTAGTTAGATGCACATCTGTTCTTTATTACTGTTTATAATTAAAATAAGATTTGCTATCATGTAGATTTTTTCTTATTTGTTTCCAATTTTTACAAGACTTTGCATAAGGCAATCTCAACCCCAAACTTACTATGAAATATGCACACAATTAAAAGTAAAAGTAGATCTGGAATTCACATGTCACTTTTTGGTAAAATGTTACTCAAAATTTTCATTCAGGTTGAGAAGTCTTTTCCTAATCAATTATGAAACCCAATTATAATAGTAGCTACCACATTTGTTGGAATTTCTGTCACATTAACAATTGTATTTTTAGAAATCACAAAATTCAAGTTATACCTTGGAAAGTAGTGAAGGTGGTGGTGAGAGTTTTAAAGACTGGTTTTGTGATTAAATACCCCTCAGTGTAGGAAAAAACAGATAGGCAGCCTTCAAAGAGAATTTTTATCAAAGGTGTCTTTCTGTGCTCAGAAGCTTGAATCTTGAAAGTCTGATCTAACCCTTCCAAGAGTTGGCAAAACCAAAGACACACTGATATTTGGACAGATTGTTTCTGTTGCCATAAAAGGTTCAGGTTAATAATTGCATTATCCGTGTAAAATGATTATAACCTCAGCAAAATCTAATATACCTTTAAAGGTTTTGTTATAATTTTTATCATTAAATAATGTATAAGGCTACATGTACACTTGTTAACTATAGGGGAAACTAATGAGTTGAATTAATTATATAGATAATTCAGGCAAAAAATTCTCAATTCAGCCGAGCTACACTCATTTCCTATTCCTTAAGATATAAAATCACATGTTACTTTGCATATATAAATATTTATAATATATATTAAAATCTTTAAAATTTCATTTTTCACTTTAGTACTGAAATAAACCAGAAAGTGTACAGAATGTTTTTCTCTTTTAGCTAATGCAGAGCAGAGCAGACAGTCTCTAAAGAAACGTGAATCTAATAGGCACACCATTACAATCTGCATCTGATTTTGTTGCCGTCTAAAACTGTTGGAAGGGTACAGATTAGAGTGGAGAATATAGGTATTATGAAGGGTTAGGTGACAGTCATTCTGAGGAAAATTAGCAAAACTTGGGAAAGAAAACCAGGACGTTTGATGAAGCACCTTGGCATGCAGTTTTCAGGACTAGAGCATCGTTGTGTAGGAGCGCAAGATCACTCGACAGCGCCATGATTAGGTGCAGATGGTTGGCACTCGATTACTTATGTCTAGTGTAGGACTAGATAGAATTTTTCTGTCGAAGTGAGTGGTGGGCTGGGTTAAACATTGCAACAGAAGAAACACTGGAGACAATTTGGGAAAACTATTGTTATGTCAACACTCTTTGTTCTTTTTTTAAATTCATTTTCAATCATTTATTCCATGGTCTACCTAATCTTTATTTCATGTGTATGTTTTATCATACATAGAATTAAAAATAAAACTTTCACTACTTTTCAAAATCAAAAAACAAGCTTCAAAAATTAGAATTTGTGGGAACAACACCATTCCAAACAGAGTTGGTCTTTTAAGAAGAAATTTAATTTCAAGACAGTTGTACTGAAAGAGTGTATTTAATGACCGTTTTTCTGCTTCATGTGGTACTTGTAATTCAGACTTCACACTTCCCAGTGTTGTTAAGCTCTCTCAATCTGTTCAAACACAGAATCCACCCATCTCATCTTCCTGATGAGGCTTCTTTCTGCTCCAGTTTTTCCTGTTGCACACAGCTATCTGCAGAGCTCTTGTTACCATATCCTGGAGATTCTCTTTCTCTTTTGCTGAATCACTTTGTTTCTAGAACCTTCATATTGCCATTTTCTTTATTTGTTCTTCATTAGCTTCCTGAGAGGGCTGCGGTTTATTTCAGCTTTTACAGTGCTTGCTCTGTGTGTTCTGAGGCCCTGGGTTTGATCCTCAGCATGGAAGAATGGGAGATTGGCTTAACAGCCCACCCTGGAAACAATCTAGAAAGAATCCACCATCGAAAACCCTGTGAATAGCAGAGAAGCACTGACATACTGCCGGTATTTTACAGTGTTGGGGACTTTTTTGTTTTGCTGTACATAGGGTTGCTGTGAGTTGGACCTGACTGGATGACACCTACCAACAACAAACTTCCTGAAAAATGCGAGGGAGGTCAATTTTCTTAGTCTTTGGATGTCCAGAAAGGATACATACTCTGTAAGAATAAAAACAAAGGAAGGAAGAAAGGAAAGAAATAAAGAAAGCCCACCCTGCTACTTCTTGCTGGTCAATTACTAAAGTCGAACTTTGGCATCCATTAATATCAAATACATCACAGACTGAGAGAAATGGGTCCTGAATGTCAGGATTGTTAGAACTCACAAGCCTCCAAAAGCTGACAGGAGGCCATCCGATAAATGTTGTTGTTGTTAGGTGCAGTGGAGTCTGTATCAGACTCATAGTGACCCTATATACAACAGGAGAAACACTATTGTCAGTGCTTCTCTGCTGTTCATAGAGTTTTCAATGGTGGATTGATTTTTGGGAGTGGGTTGCCAGGTCCTTCTCCCAAGCCTACAGGACCTGGTGTTCCCAAGTGGTCTCCCCTCCAAGTACTAACCAGGCCTGACCCTGATTAGCTTCTGAGATTTGACGGGATCAGACGCCACAGTGGTACGGCTGCAGGCTGAGAAATTTGTAGTGAATTGGCAATATGAAAACCATGAATATGTGTATGTGCTGAAAACTTAATGAAAAAAGACTAAGACCAGCTGCTGCATGAGCCAAAGACAAAGAAGAGCAGCAAGACACAGCGAATTGGCTATTACCCAGAGGCAAGTAGTACCAAAGGCACAATGGTGCCATCTTGGAAAATATTTTTGTCTGCAAAGTTCTTTAACGTCATTATTAGAAAAACACTAGTATTTGTGAAACCTGGTGTGTGATAAATCAAGAGCTTATTGGGAGTTCTGAATAATTCATTGTGTTGTTGACGTTAGGTGACTTCCAGTCAGGTCCGACTCACGGCAGCCCTCATAGGCTTTGCAATGGATGACTGTTTCAGGATCGCTTCCAGAGTGGATTGCCACATCCTTCTCCTGTTTTTGCAGTGCTTGGGGATCGAACCCAGGTCCTCGGAGAGTGTGGAGCAGCACTTTACCAACTGAGCTAAACCCCAGCCCAGATAATTCAATATAGATTTTTTAAATGAACAAGAAGCTCCTATTCTCAAACCAAAGAGTGATTTTTGTAGTTGTTATACAAAATCAATGCATTCAATAATTTGGTCTATGAATTTTCATTCCTTATCAAAGTTTGTAAACTTATTCTGAATAACAAGACATTTATATATTTCTGTCATGTCTCTCTCAGATAATAGAATTGTTGCCAAGTTATCAAATGTTAAATTGGAATCTGTTCCTATGAAGAAAAGAATATAAACTAAGTCTTTGGGTTGATTCCCGTGGGAGAAGAAAGAGTGATTAACCCCATCCTCCTAATTATGCCTAATAGTCTACCATCAAGGAGCGTTGCTCTGATAAAGTTTTCAGTGCTGGTTATAACTCATTACTCCTTGCAGGAACTTAATAAGCCTAGTTTACTTGATGGGAAAAGTCAACACATAGGCTAAGAAAAATCTGTTTTCATATTGCATTCACATAAGGATATAGTGCCTGCAGCTGTAGCCCTGTGGCATGGGATCAAGTCAGATCTCGGAAGCTAAGCAGGGTTGGACCTGGCTAGTACTTGGATGGGAGACCGCCTTGAAACACCAGGTGCTGTAGGCTTGGGAGGAGGACCCGGTGATCCACTCCCAAAAATCAATCCGCCATTGAAAACCCTAGGAACAGCAGAGAGGCACTGACAGCAGCATTTCGCCTGTTGTATGTAGGGTCGCTATGAGTCGCTACTGACTCTACAGCACCTAACAACAACAACAAGGATATAATAGAAAATGCTTTCACCCTTTCTGTCTTGTTGGAATAGTCTATATTTCTCGCTCAGGATGGCTCATGAACTTCACTTCATCTCTGGTGCAGGCTCCTCTGACTGCAGTCACCCTAGGCTATAAGGCTTCTTTTCCCTTCCAAATAATAACGATTTCCAGAATCATTTGCAGAAATGCTTTGGGACTGATGCCCTGGGCCTGAGGAAAGCTAAACATTTCCAATGCTGTAAATTTGGAGAAAACCACTCTAAAGGCTCAGACGGGTTTTACTTTTGTTTTAAAAATATCCTTAGGATACTAATTGTATTTTGTGGATGGCAAAAGTGTAATGCCAATTTTGACTAGGAGAGAGGAATAGTTTGTGGGAGAGAGGAATAGTCTGACCTCTCTCGCTCCCCATTCTGAAGCTTCATAAATTTCTTTTCAAAGACCAGCTGCTAAAGGATACTTAGCCATTCTGTTGACAGAATCGGTCCAAGTTGGTTCTTTTCAGCTCCCCAAAGGCAGACAGTACCTGATACAAGCTTTGCTGCTGTCTTGTGAATGTGGTCACATCCAACTTCACAGAGATAGAATTCCCTCCACTCACACTGTCAGGCTGGATTTCAAAACCAGCCTAGAAAGCTCCCTCATTTGTCTAAAATAGCAACTTGTCCTTCTTAGTCCTCATGTGTCTGTGTTTTATGCCTGAATGCACATTAGTACCTGTATAATGCAATCATGCCTTCAGCCGTACCCACTGTAGTGTCTGAGCCCTTCAGATCTCAGAAGCAGAGTCAGGCCTGGTTAGTACTTGGATGGGAGACCGCCTAGGAACACCAGGTGCTGTAGACTTGGGAGAAGGACCTGCCAACCCACTCCCCCAAAACAATCAGCCATTGAAAACCCTATGGATGGCAGAGAAGCACTAACAACACTGTTTTGCCTGTTGTACATAGGGTAGCTATGAGTCAGACATCGACTTGACAGCACCTAACAAAAACAATGCAATCATGCCGTGATTGCCAGAAACAGAAAATAAATCATACTTGTGTTGAGGGACTTGTGTTGAGAAAGATTATAATTTTTCTTCCATGTGTTCACAAGGACTCACTAATTCCTGAATTGAGTTCACCTAGAAGCAATGACCAAAATGCCATATGAGAATAAATGTAGATAGGTGAAGATTTTGTCAATGTTATTTACCTTTCTCCAAAGTGAAAAGGATAACACAAGTGTTTGTATTAGACTTGAACAGACATTGAAAGGAGAAAAAGTGCCTTTAAATAGGTAAGGACTTTAAAAATTAAGTTTCAAATGTCACATCTCCAAGACATGCTCTGCCAGCTACTTGTGAAGCCAATAATATAGCATGTGAATTTATTTTTATCTGAATCACCAAAGATAATTTAATAAAAGGAAAACAGAAAGCAGTGTTAATTGTTCAAAGAACATGAGCGCTCAGACAATCTTTAAGGTCAATTAATTCAGTGAAAGACCTTTAAATCAACATTAACATCCATCGGGGGTAATTCTTTCTTGTGTCTTGATTAGGCAAGATAGATGTTTGCTTCATATTATTATTGAGATTTGTGGATGATTCCTATAAATGGTATTCTGTACGTTAGCCCTAAGCCAAAATATAACTTTAAAAAAAAATACAGCAAATATCTTCTTTCTTCCAGGTGAATGGCAATTCTGTCCCACAGATTTTCCTTTATGAGTCTTGCACATTAATTATGGTATCTATTCCCATTGATTTATTAGGCTGACCTACAGTATAACAAGGCAGTTTTGTCTGTTTGATTATGGACTTGGTGATGGAAAGTTTTCCTCACACCACGTCCATGCACCTGCACACGTACATAGCCTCCAGTTTCCAGCTTTCTATCAGTGGGTTGCTCTCCTATTCCGTGAATGGAAGAATGTATTTTATACCTGGAGACAAAAAACGGAATTAGGATTTGGTAATATTGAGTTGTTGTTGTTGTTGTTGTTAGGTGCCGTCGAGTCGGTATCCAACTCAAAGCGACCCTCATACGGTTTTCAATGGCTGACTGTTTCGGGATTGCCTTGGGAGTGGATTGCCAGGTCCTTCTCCCATTTTTTTCAGTGCTGGGAATTGAACTCGGGACCTCAGAGACTGCAGCGCAGTGCTCTACCAACTGAGCTAAATCCCAGCCCTAATATTGAGTTACAAATAGGTAATGAAGGAGGCAAGAAGGAAGGAAGGAAGGAAGGAAGGAAGGAAGGAAGGAAGGAAAGAAGGAAGGAAGGAAGGAAAGAAGGGAGACTAGAAGGATAAAACTATATGAGAAAGATCTGGTTCTTTGCATGATCCTTTGAACTTGTATTTGATCCCCAATGAAATGGACGCAGAGATAGTTGTAATACAACTGTTCTTCTCTCTCTCTCTCTCCTCTCTCTCTCTCTCTGTTTGGAAAATATGGCAAAATAAAAAATAGGAAAAGATTTTGTCAGGATCATTTGCCACTTTCTCTTGTTGTTGTTAGGTGCTGCTGAGTTGGGTCCAACTCATAGTGACCTTGTGTACAACAGAACGAAACACTCCACAGCACTGTGCCATGCTCAACACTATCAGTGCTTCTCTGCTATTCACAGAGTTTTTGATGGATAATTGTTTTGGGAGTGGGCTGCCAAGTCCTTTTCCTTAGTCTGTCTTAGTCTGGAAGCTCAGCTGAATCCTGTCCACCATAGGTGGCCTTGCTGGTGTCTGAGATACCAGTGACATAGCTTTAGAATCACAGCAACACACAAGCCCCCACAGCATGACAAGCTGACAGGCACATGGAGTTATATAACAGAATGATACATAAATATGTTTCTCATACAATTTATTTTGAATTATTGCTATGTATTTTTAAAGAAATTAAGTAATATGCAAGACAAAATCTAGGTATCAGAAAATGAAGCTATACAATACTTTCATAGTTATGTAAGCTTCTTCACTCTTATTCTCATTTATTCATTTTCTATTTCAAGGAATTAGAAACACCACTTTTATTTTTATTTTCTTCTACAATTTTTTTTTGCTAAGTTTCTTTTCTTTTCTTTTTTCTTTTTTTTTTTTTTTTTCCAGTACTGGAGGTTGAACCCAGGGGCTCGAACTTTCGTGCTTTGCAAATGCTGTACCACTGAGCTGCATTCTCAGCCCATTTTTTTTTTTTTTTTTTTTTTGGAGACAGGGTCTCAATAAATTATATAGATTGCCTCTGGTCTTGAGTTTACAATCCTCCTGCCTCTTCAGCTGGGATTACAGGCATGTGCCACTGGGCCCTGCTTGTTAAATTTATTTTTATAGTGACATTCATATAGAATTTTATTAGAATTTTTTTTTTGAGAAATAAGTTTCAGATAATTCAGTTGGTCTTTTTGCAAAGGAATTTTCTTCCGACCATTCATGTTGTCCTATTTACCCTGAATATCAATCAGTCCATCCATCAACACAGTGCCTTAAACTTTGTCTTCTCTAGATATAACTCTATGCATAGGTCTAATTTAATGAGAAAGTGTCAAACTTGTATCAAATTTGTTGTTCCATTTTGCAAGTTGTGCAAATAAAAATATCACAAAAAACTTCTTTAAAAAATCTATTCGAACCAATCAGTTAATCGGATTGGTTGATTTTCAAATATTGATGTAGACAGGCATTGGCGTATGTCATGACATATTATCCCTTTTTATATGTAGCTGGCTTTGTGTGGAACAGTTTTTCCTGTGCGTAGCTCAATCTGTATTCTATTTTCTGGAAACAGATTCATCTTGATTAGGTACTAGTGTATTTCTTTCCTAATACTTCCCTTTTCTGTTAGGATTTGTATAATGTAAGTATTGATTGCTCTTTAAATGCTTTGTAGAATTCACCAAAGAAGTAATCTGAGTTTTCTTTGTTTGAGATTTTAAAATGTGAATTCGATTGCTTTAATAGAGATAAGATAGGCAGCTACCTATATCTTAATTAGTGATGTTTCTTTTTTGTGTCTTTCAAGAAATTTGTCCACCTCACCTAACTTGTAAATTTTATGGAAATAAAGGTGTTTACAGTCTTCTCTGTTATCCTTTAAGTGTATGCTTTGTAATGAAGTCTCGTCTTTCATTCTTGATATTGACAATTTATATTTTTTCTATTATTTTCTTAACCAGTCTGGCTAGAGTTTTGTAAATTTATTTATTCTTGTAAAGAACCAATTTTTGGATTTTTCTTCCTTTTTTCTATTAGCTTAGGGTTTAATTTACTCTTCATTTCTTTATTTTCTAGTTTTTATTTGTTTGCTTATTTTGTTGTGGCACTGGGGGTCTGAACCCAGGGCCTCTCACATACTTTGTAAACTCTCTGCCACTGATCTGCACCCCGCCCCCATATATATGTGTGTGTGTGTGTGTGTGTGTGTGTGTGTGTATGTATGTGTGTGTGTATATATGTGTATATATGTATATATATGTGTATATACATACATATATATTCATATATATACATATAATATATATACCTCTTATATTTGTGTGTATGTGTGTGTGTATATATGTGTGTGTGTCTATATATATATATATATATATATATATATATATATATATATAGGCACACACACACACACACATACATGCATGTATATTTTAACTGAGACAGTGTCTCACCAAGTTACATAGGCTGCCTCTGACCTGGAACCTGAAATCTTCCTGCCTCTGCCTCCTGAGTCACTGGGATTACAGGTGTGGGCCACCGCACATGGCACTGTTTTCTAGCTTCTTAAGGTGAAAAGGTGATCGTGCATTTCAGACCCGTCTTTTCCTATGTAAACATTACATCTTATCACTTTCCCTCTAAGCAGTTCTTCAGCTACGTCCCACTAATGTTAGCATGTTATTGGGTCATTTGTTGTTGTTGTTAGGTGCTGTCGAGTCGGTATCCGACTCATAGCGACCCTCGTAGGGTTTTCAATGGCTGACTATTTCGGGATTGCCTTGGGAGTGGATTGCCAGGTCCTTCTCCCATTTTTGCAGTGCTGGGAATTGAACTCGGGTCCTCAGAGACTGCAGCGCAGCGCTCTACCCACTGAGCCAAATCCCAGCCCTATTGGGTCATACAGTAAGTATATTTTAAACTTTCTAAGAACCTTTCAACTTCTTTACATTTTCATTCAACTCAAATTGTTTTCTAATTTCCCTCCTAAGATCATCCTAGCATGATGAATTGTTTAGACATGTGTTGCTTAATTTCCAAATGTTTGGTAATTTTCCATATATTTTTCTGTTACTTACCTTACAACATATACTTCCATTTCCAACCTCCTGATGTTAATATTTTTATATTTTTACTTTTTGATATGCTATAAATACACAGCACATCTAGTACTCATTTAAATCTAACTTCTCAGTTTTCAGCACTTTTTAAAAATGCCAATCTGAGTTCTATCTTGTATCAGATTCCTTCTGCCTGAGGAGCTTCTTTTCCCATGGCACAGCTATGCAGATAATAAATTATTTCAATGTTTGTCTGAAAATCTTTAGTTCTCATTCATTTGAAAGATATTTTAACTGGTAACAGAATTCACTGTTCGGTAAATTTTAATTTGGGGACTGTAAGCATAACATTTGTTATAATATGATCTCCATGGTTTGATGGGAAAGTTGCTTTAAATCTTGTACCTTTTCCTCAAAACTTATTGCTGCTGCTTCTCTGATTGCTCTTTAGATTTCCTCTTTATCTTGTTTATGGAGTTTTGAATATGATGTGTCTAGGGCTATGTTTCCTGGGAAAGAAGGTAGTTTTCATCTTTACATCCTTTTTATGTTTTGTATCTGCAGTTTGATGTTTTGCATTATTTTTCAAAAATTCTTAGCCAATCATTTTATTTTATTCTATTTTTTCCTTTACCTACCTTTTCCTCCTAAGAAACCCTAATTCCATTTACCTTAAACCACCTGATGTCCAGAAGGACAGAATGCTTTCTTGTGGTTTTTCTTCCTCTCTCCATTTACTCTTTATTTTAATTTGAGTAATTGCTACTGGCCCATCTTCAAGTGTATTGATCGTTTCCCGGCTGTTTTGAAACTTATAGATGATTCTTCCGTTAAAGCTATTTTCCATCTCTGCTACAATATTTTTCATTTCTAATAGTTCAACTTGATTACTTCTTGGAGTTTTTATTACTCTGTTGGATTCATTTATCTGTTGATGCATGTTATGATGTGTTTCTGAGACCCTCTATCCTATGAATGAATCATCGTTGTTTCAAATTCCCAGTCTGATGATTCTACCTGCATTATATATAAGTATGGTTATTTAAAAATGGGTTTGTGACTTGGAAGTAGCTCTTCTTGCTTTTTTGTGTGAAACTGAAGCTTGCACACAACAGACATCATGTGTAGATTGGAGGAGACTAAGTTAATAGCTTTTTATGCCTGGAAAATGGCACTCATCTTGTCTGGATAGTCATTAGTGTTATTGTTAGGTGCCATTGAGTTGGGTCCAACTTGTAGCGACCCTATGTACAAAAGATTGAAACACTCCCCAACACTGTGCCATGCGTGGCACTACATCAGTGCTTCTCCACTATTCATAGGGTTTTTGATGGCTGATTGTTTTGGGAGTGGGCTCCCAGACTTTTCTTCCACTTTTGCAGTGCTGAGGATTGAACCCAGGGCCTCAAGCACACAGAACGAACACTCTCATGACTCAGCTAAACCCCAGCCCCACACTATTACTATGAAGGATCAAATCATTCCAGTAAAAAGTAGATTAGGGTTTGTGCTTTGATGTTGCTCTATTTTTCTTCCGTGTAACACTATCTTCAAATATCTCTGCATTAGCTTGTGCCTGTAGTTTTCAAGGGTTCTATCTTCTGATGATAGCCAAAATTTGGCTTTAGAAATTTATCAAATTCTTTCAAAAGTTAGCTCAATGAGTAGCCACACCTTCTGTTAGAAAGTTCTCCAAGCAAGTCAGTAGTCGCATCACCATTTCCCTTGAAATTCACAGTTCTTTGCTTAGAACTGTTGTTCTAAGGCAAAACTGTTGTTTTTTGACCTAAGCTCTCTGACTCAAGGAATATTATAATTTAAGGAATATAATTTGATAGGCTTATCTAGCTCTTTCTCTTAGTAATAAGGTGGGAGAGAAGTTCTTTGCAGCATCCACAATTTAAGCAGAATTTAAAGGTTCTTTCTCGTCTTTTGTATCCTTTGCATTGTTGACCTTAACTGGAAACACAAAACTAAACTACATTTGTTTGAAATATTTTTGGTGTAGAATGGAAATAAATAGAATAAATGGTTGCTGCAAATGTTAAATGGATTATTAGTATAGTGGGACAACTACAATACACAGACTCAGTTAAGCCATTTATGAAAATACACATTTTATAAGGATGGGATTATTTGATTATGTACCAGAAACATATCTCACTGACATTAATCCTATTTTATAACTAAAGTCCATGAAATTTTAATTTTTTTTTGAGACTTGGAATCTTTTACAAACTATTCTTGACTCAAGTTTTGGTTTTTAGTCCTGCCAGATGTAAACTTTTCTAAAAGGAGAGGGAAGGAGGGAGGGAGGAAGAGGAGGAGGGGGAGGGAGAGAGAGAGAGAGAGAGAGAGAGAGAGAGAGGAGAAGAGAGTTAATTTTCTTCTGTGTTGCTATAGGGAATGTAGCTATTATAAGCACATACTTCAGAGAGGGAACTGCTTTTACTTATCTTCTTCCAAACTTCAGATTTAGAATGCTCCAGTTCATTAAGTACTTTAAAATGCTATCCAGTTGAAAAGAGGCCAATCTCACAAGTAACTTCTGGGTAGTTGAACAACTTAATTCAAATTTTTAACTCCCCTATATATTTCCTCTTGAGAGTCCTAGCCTGAAGCTTACTTAAAGTGAATCCGTAACAAGAGTTCCAGGTATCTTAGACAGCTTTCTTCTGTGCACCTGAGGGGCTCCTATTTTGCCTAGTCTCCAGGCAACCCACAATTTCTGTTTCCCTTAATCGTCACTTTTATTTTAACAATTCTGTATTGATAACCCAAACTGGGAAAACACTTCAGAAAGCATGTCTACTGGATTTTACCTTTAATGGTGCTTCAAATAATGACTCTCAAAAGCACAAATAGTAACATTAAACATTTATCTCTGATACCAAGGCAATAAATATGCCTAGGAAACTTTTTCTTTGCAATTGTGGATTCAAACCCACAGAAAGTTAAATGGCACAACCAAAATCTTAGCCTTCATTTTGGGATTGCAGAGCAAAATTCTCTCTGGATCTTTCTTCTTTTAAGCTAATAAAAATGACTGGCAGAGAAATCAAAATGGAAACTTCACCTTGGGTGATACTGGAAGACACTTGCAATTATTTTTCCTTTCATATCTGTCAGCTGGGGGTACATACCATAAAATAATCTTGGTACATTTACCCATGGTCAGAGACCCTAGTGCACTGTTGTTTCTTGTCTAGTTCTTGAAAAATAGTTAATGTATAGGCAGAATAATAGAGCCCATCCACTTCATTTATTATGCATGTATTTTATTCTCAACTAAATTCTCATTGCACTTTAAACAATACTTGCTGTGATTTTACTCCTGGAATTTGACATCTTCAATATCTCAGTCATGAATTTCCATCATGTACTTTAAAATTCATTTAGGAATGTTTTTCCTGTTTTGTTATATTTTGTTGATTTCATTTGCTATATCACAAAATTAATATCCAAGATAATATTAAAGTTGACTGGAAAAAATATATATGTATATTTGAGAGACACAATATCATATTACCAAGCAACTTACTGAATGAACCTCTTATCTTAGACTCCTGTTCTTAAATGGACCAGAGGAGACTAATGACAAGGATCTAAAAGACAAGCTTAAGACTAAAGTGGCAGAATTCAATCAATTTTCTAACACGTTGAAGAGTTGTTGGAACTCAAGATCTCTATCAGCTGATGAATGTTCCATTGGATCTCAAGTAAGATGGAAAGTTTCAATTCTCTTTTACTTACTCAGGCACAGGCCTTAAGTGGTAGAAAATCTGAACATCTTTCACTTTTTTGAACCTAATCTCTGTATTTTGTCTTATGACATTGACAGTAACAGCAAGAAACACAATGAAGCTTTAATCTACTTTCCCGAAATGTTGCTAATGAAATGATACTAAGCACATGCATTTTACCTCTAATTTTCTGTAAAAAGGGAGTCCCCTTGAATTTATGTCTCTTTTAATTTCCAGTGATTATGACTATTCAATTCCTTGTCCCTTGTATTTCTTGACATATATAGTAGATCTACATTTTCCTTAGCAAACATATGTGTAGAATTCATAACCAATAATGACGATTAACACTTAATATGGTCCAGCATTGTAGAAAATTGTAAGATCTATTAACTTTAAGAAGCTAAGACAGATATTAACCTGAATGAGAATTTTTAGGCATGAGTTATAAGCAAAGTGTTTTTGCCTAATTTTTTTCAGAAGATAAATTCAGGAACTTAGTGAAGAAATTGAGAGATTATTTCCTTTAATAGAATACAATTAAAATAGCATATACTGTATTTTGCAAACTTTAAAAGTTTTTGAGAGAAGAAAGGGGTGTCATTCATCTTTGTATCTGCAGACCCTAACATTGGAACTGATCTTTAGTAAATTATATTATATTTATTATTATATTGAGTAAATCTATCATTGACTCATTAAGTATTTAAATATATCTTGAGATGTACCAGTTTGCTGGGAAGCTTGTAACACTTGATTAGCTTCCACATGGCTTAAAAGCACTTATGCTACCAAAAGAACACTAAGATAGACCTCCAATCTAAAATCCATTGCTACTAGGTATAATCAGCAATGATCAGCAACAATGAGTATAGTCTGCATATACCATAAATCCTAATAGATAGGTGAGTATTTGGGCTAGGTGTGGTGGTACACACCTATATTTCCAGCATGCAGGAGGTTGAGGCATGAGGATTATGAGTTTAAGGCCATCATGGCCTATATAGAGAGACCCTGTCTAACATAAACAAGCAAATAAATAACTAAATATTTTAAAAGATCAGTAAATGTTTATCTGAATATGTTTCTTAGTTTAAGTTATATTCTTGACTTTTTAAATTTAGTTCCTTGATATTTTTATGTCTTGTCCAGTGATTATAATAAAATATTTGTTCATAGTTACCTCTGATACTTCCTTGGGTTTTTGATATCAAACAGCACAATCTCTTTGTAATGAATTACCTGTTTATCATGAGCCACATTCATAGAATCTTCCTTCCTCACTAACTCTCAACTTACTACTAGAGAGGTCTTCTACTATGACTTCCCAGAAACAGGTGTGGACATGATTTTGGGTAATTGATTTTATTTTTCTTTTAGATCATAGACCACAAACCTTGAATATACTTATGTCATTTTTTAGGTATCCTCAAAGCTTCTTTCTACTGTCTATCAAGTGTTAATGGTGGGGCATAATATAGTATAGTATGTTGTTGTTGTTGTTAGGTGCCGTTGAGTCGGTATCCGACTCATAGCGACCCTCATAGGGTTTTCAATGGCTGACAGTTTTGGGATCGCCTTGGGAGTGGATTGCCAGGTCCTTCTCCATAGTATAGTATACAATATGCTAATCATCACTTTGCTTCAGAAGTTTTTCATTATAGCTTAAGGAGTGCCACGTTTCCTTTCATGATTATTTTGTCTTTACTTGCTATTTGAAAACTATGGTGTTTAAAGCACTAACTTTTTTTTATTGCAGGCCACATACATCTAGAATTGTTAACTTTATACCAACAGCAGTTGTGTATTTGCCCTCACTTTATTATAGAAACATAAACCTTCATGGATAGGAAACACTAGAGAGACTGCTATATCAAATTCTCTAATTTTACTCAAGAGGTCCTAGAGACCCAGAGGGCTTGAGATAATTTCTGTTTGGGTAGTTGAAGTATAAACAGAGGAAGGTTAAGAACTGTAGTTTGCAGATTCCTAATTCAATGTTTACATTACTCTTCCACCAGATGAAGTTTTTGTTCTCTGGGTCACTCATATTTACAAATATCCTGTGTTCTATTATGAAGTATCCCTAATCATTGTGGTGTGTCATTGCTGTTGTTGTTAAGTGCCATCGACACAGTGATCCTATGTACAACAGATGGAAACACTCCCCGACACTGTGCCAAACAGGGCTTCTCTGCTATTCATAGGATTTTCAATGGTTGATTGTTTCAGGAATGGTCTGCCTTGTCCGTCTCCCAAGCCGACAGCACCTGGTGTTCCCAGGTGGTCTCCGATCCAAGTACTAACCAAGCCCAACTTTGCTTGGCTTCTGAGATCTGATGCCAGGGAGGATGGCTGTGAACTCTTGGTGTGTCATTGTTTTACTGGAATCTAAGCTTCTTACCATGTGCTGCTGTAGTGAGAAACTGAGCAACAGAAATTAACCTAAGGAAACAGATTTATCCAAAGCTGGCCCTTAGCAAAATAGAGGAGACTTATCTGTCTCAATCTCTATCTTTAGGGCACTCAGAGGTGTGTGGACTGAGCCCACAAGAAATGTTGCCAGAGCTGGGGTGGGAGTGGACAGGTACTGGGCTCCTGGGCTAGGAGCCATACAAAGCCAAACAAAAGCAAAGAAGTTTATTTAGGGATAGAGAAGAAAAGTCTTCATTGTATGGAAGGGGTCCTTAAAATTGGTAGTCAAAATGGGGCAGTTGTCTAGGAGTTTCATAGCCCTTTTTTGTTACTTGGATTGAGCTGGTTATTGTTAGGGGTATCTGTGGGCTGGCCCAATAATATTGAAGAGGCAGTTTGTGTTACCTGGGCTGACTTGATTGTTTTTAGGGTTACATGCAGGCTGGCCTAGTAAGATGGAAGGGTGAGTTACTCCTTTGTTTTAACCTAACGACTAATCCACCAGCAGTTGTTAGACTTATCATCTGTTGAAGAATGGAAACCTTCTTAAGAAAGTAAACTTTGTGAGCTCTTAGTATCTTAGTTGAAACTTGAGTGTGCAACCATTACCTTGTTAATGTTTACCTCCATGACCTCCCATGCACAAGCCCTGCTTTTTGATTTAACCCTTCCCATGTGAAGTGCTTTTATGGGACACAGAGGGATTGCAGGGAGGCAATGGATGGGACATCCCCACTCCCTAGTTGGGGCAGATCTTTCTCTCCAGAGCATGGGTTTCTCTTCTTTGAAAGTCCTGGGACCTTGACCTCCTGGGGCAGCACCTGCATTTTCTTTTCAGACAAACACCTTACTTTTCTGCAAATCAGTTCATGTGAGCTGAGGAGATGAAGAGCCTTCCAGATGCCTCTCTTCAGAATAGCCTGTGAAAGAGATGAGTCCTTAAGGTATTAGAGAAAGGACTAGGGAGGGAAAGAAAAAGAAGCACTTCACTTTGTTCCACCTCAGTGCCTTTACACCTCTGAAAAGTATTACACTACCCCTTCCTTTAAAATAAATATAAATCAAATCCCTGAATTATTGGTATGGTAACAGCAGTTCATTTGAAGCAGTCCTTGGCTCCTCACACCTGATCCTCTCTGCTGAAGAGGTGCCCTTTCTCAGGTGCTGGTGGAGGAGATGCAGGAGAGCAAAGTCTAGTGTGAGGTTCTCATCAGAAAAGAGGGAAGTGGACATGTGTCTGCATGAGACCGGCACCGCATCCAGAGCGTGGACTCACTTGCTCATTGTTCCCTTAGACTCTCCTTTTGTCTTCCCATTAAAACTATCTGTCCCTTAAAACCCCCTGGGACAGAAATTTGAGACGGAGAGTCTCCTCTGTCTCCTTTACAGCTGACTTTGAATCAACTTGTTCCTTTCACCAACTTCCATCTCCTGGGTTTTTTGGTGGAGCAGCAAGTAATACAAACCTTAGATTCTGGTAACAGTTTGAAGTAAATAAAAGACTGACTTCATCTTTTAAAAGCCACATTTATATATATTTAATGGATACTTAAGCATATATGTATAGAAATATAAAGGTATATTTATGTATAAATATATGTGTATATATGGACTGTCAAAAGAACAGATCTGTTCTAGAAGAAGGGCAACCAGAGTGCTCCTTGGAAGCAAGGATGGCTAGACTGTGTCGCATGTATTTTGGACATGTTGTCAGGAGGGACCAATCTCTGGAGAAAGACAGCATGTCTGGGAGAGTGACAGGTCAGCAAAAAAAAGGAAGACTCTCAACTAGATGGATTGATACAGTGTCTGCAACAATGGGATTAAACACAGAAAAGCAGCTGTGCCTAGCACAGAGTCCAGAAGTGATTCGTTCTGTTGTGCATAGTGTCACTATGAGTCAGACCCAACTCGACAGCACCTAACAACAACACATATAATATACCCTGAAGAGGATTAAAAATGTGTATTCAATAGAAAATCTGTGAACATTGTTAGATCAGTTTAACTCCTTTTGTTTTGCATTATTACCAATTATACCATATTTGGTTATACTTTCCTGCTGGATGTTTAAGATCTTGTAGGAGGTCAAAAATTAACCTTTTCGTTTTCACTGTTAAGGTCAGTTAACCTCTGTGGGGGTTGCCCTTAGAGGCTTATTAGGGGAGCCTTGGCTCCTTCAGTTTTTCCTCTACAGTTGTGCCATCAGCTGGGACGAGCCAGAGTCTTTCTGACCACTTGGCTCCTTTTGGAAGCATCAGGGATTTGCCCTCTTGAGTGACTCTCATTTTTGTAGAATATGCACTGGTTAGAGCCAGCCTCTAGGGTCCCTGTGGCCTCTCTGATCAAGAGAATGGGTGACTTACTGAAGTTGTAGGACCCTTTTGAGGGGTCCCATCTCTCTTTGGACTTTGGCTGACCTCGGCAGGGCCAAAACCTTGGCTGTCCTCTTAGATCCATTATCCTGATTGGCTTTGGCTTCCAACTTCCTGTTGTTGAACACCCGGAAGGTCACTATTACTAACCTTGAAAAAGGAGTACTGGAGTTTGGTTTTAATTTTGGTGTAACATTTAGCTATAGCTTAGACACATAGCACCTTCTGCTCCTAGATCCATGTTCTGTTTGTTTTATCAGTACAAGTATTTGTGTTCTCTTGCTAAGCCAAACAAATTTGAAGAATTTACTATGGTTTCTGAATGTTGTATTTTTTCTTGTGATATTGATCATCGTGGAATAATCTTATTTTATTAGCCTTCTAATAAATTTTCTTTATTTTGTCCTTTGATTGTAATTGTTGTTGTTGTTGTTAAGTGCTGTAGAGTCGGTATCTGACTCATAGTGACCCTTCATACAACAGGCGAAACACTTGTCAGTGCTTCTCTGCTGTTCATAGGGTTTTCAATGGTGGATTCATTTTTGAGAGTGGGTTGCCATGTCCATCTCCCAAGCCTACAGCACCTGGTGTTCCCAGGCGGTCTCCCATCCAAGTACTAACCAGGGCTGACCATGCTTAGCTTTCCAGATCTGATGGGATCGGATGCCACGGGGCTAAGTCTGCAGGCCCACTCCCAAAAATCAATCAGCTATTGAAAACCCTATGAACAGGAGAGAAGCACTGACAATAGTGTTTCTGTGGTACAGTTTCTACCTGTGGTAGGTAGGGTTGCTGTGAGTTGAATACCGACTCAACAGCACCTAACAACAACAATACACATGGCCTACAACTATCTTTATAACTTGATTGCAATACTGTATATATATTACAGTTGTTCACTACACAGTTTCATAGATTGAAATAACCCCTGGGGCTGCCTACCGAAAGTGTACAGGATCCTCTTCTTGTGAATATGTATTGATTTTGGTAGTCTTCAGGTGTGAAATCACAAAGTACATGAGAACATCTATTTCCTGTAGAAATCTCACAAATTAGATGTCCTGTATCTAATATAGACCTTACTGTCTTTGGTATTAATTTTTAAGTCTAGAACAATTCTGTATTTTCTAGAAGCTCTTTTATTTTTAAGCAAGCTTCAGTTTTGAATTATATAGTGACAGTTGACTCGATTTTGTCTTCTTTGAAAAAATACTATATCATTTTACTATTTCCTTAAATTCCTTGACAATTTATACTGGAGGATATTTGCAATTTGAGCTGAGTTGAGGAAAGTCATAAATTTCCATTTCAGCTACCCCTCCTTTCCTGGACCTTTTCGATTTTGATTTCTCCTATGCACTTTTAAAATCAACTCCAATGACATTCCTTCCTATTAGATATTTATATTGGTGCAATTTTCACTTCATATTGTTTTATAAGATCTCCTATAATCTGACTCCATCATTTTACATGCATTTAATTACATCCCAATTAGTTCCTGATATTTTTAACCTATTGTCTCTGCACATTCCATCCACTGTCTCTTTGGGGACATTTCTTTCTAACTGTATCTTTATGTAGCTTTTCCATACAACTTATAGATAATGCCTGCTTTATATTTATTGTTTATTTTTCTCTTGTTCCTCAAACTTAACTTTAAAAGCATAATTTTCATCATGTGGTATTATTCTTGTGTATGTATTCAGTCTTTAATGTCCTTAGCAGCTGTCAGGCTATATGTAGCTGGGGGTTTTCCATCTGTAAGTTATGTGGATTTCTTTCACGTGTTCTTAATTTATGCTCTTGTCTATATATATAATATATATATTATATATATATATATATTATATATACACATATAGATGTTCTGAATACCCATTTAGATTTGGTTCATATAGTCACTTAATCATGCCTAATTTATTACCAATTTGATGACCTCTGGTACATGTTTTCCAAAGTCTGGGTGCTCTGGTTTATATTAGAAATTGGCTATGAGTTAAAGACCCATATTAAAGAGGATTTTACAGTTCTCTCATTCACAGACATTAGCTTTCATCCTTGCTTGAGTATTTTAGTTTTACTCTTGGTTGTTCTAGAAAGACTCTGTCTACTGCTTTCTGATATAGATTTAGGAAACCAGAAATCTCTAACAGTCCTGGCACTGGACATATATATATATATATTTGTAGCTGTTTTAATTGTTCTCTCTCTCTCTCTCTCTCTCTCTCTCTCTCTCTCTCTCTCTCTCTCTTTGTTTTTTCGGTACTGGGGGTTGAACCCATAGCCTCGCACCTGCATGCTCTGCAAGTGCTGGACCACTGAACTGCACCCACAGCCCATTCTTTTAGGTTTTGAGAGAGTGTCTCACTAAGTTATGCAGATTGCCTCTGGTCTCAAACTTGTGATCCTCCTGCCTCCACCTCCCAAGCCACTGGGATTACAGGCCTGTGCCACTGCACCCGGTTGTTTCCTCTTTTTGTGCTCTAGTTTCTGTTGACTTCCTTCTGCTTTAGCATTTTTCTTTAAGGTCCTTGGTAGAGCTGGGCCGGGACTCTATAGGCCATTACCGATATATGCCTTATTTTTAATACCTAGGAAGCCAAACTTAGATTCATGAGCAAATCCAAATTTTTATTGCTTTAAACTACTGAGTATTGGGAAGATCTGTCATGCATTACAATTGTAGTAATAAGTAAGGATGCATCTGTATGTGAATGTTTAAACAAAAGACATGCAAATGAATATTTAAAGTAGCTAATGTCAGATAAGCTTGGTTCTTATTTATTAGCTTGTTATTTTATTTGACCTAAGTTGGACTGGCAATAGCACTATTTGGAGTGGGGGGAGACAATGCAAACTGAAAATGTTTCATTTGTTTTAAATGAGATGTGTAGTACAGAAATAAAATTGAAGAACTCTTAAAGAAATTTTATAATATTCATTTAAAATGTTATCCAATCTGAGATAAGTGATCCCATATTTTCTAAATTCATCTTGACTTTTTAGTGAGTAGCCATTTCTAATACTTTGTCTTGTAAAGTTTTAAATAAATTTAAATCATGTTTTGGTGAAGGGGATGAATTATAGCTCCATAGATTTCTCACATCCAAATCTACTTTTGATGAAATATTTAACAGTCCTATCAAATCCAAAGATGTTCAGTGATAACATTTTTAGATGTACAATAAAACAAATTGTATCTACTTCAGCAAAAATGACTGAAACGTGTCATAATCTATGAAAACCTTGTTCCTCCATGCTTTTTACTTTAATTGTTGTCATTCCGTCCCACTTACCTTTGAAAAATATGCTGAACATTTTTTCTCACATGGTGGTGCTAATATCACTAAGAATATCCAAGATAGCAGATAATTAAGCAAGTCAGAATGCAATTTACATCTTTAAAATATAAGATCAAATTGTTTTCTGGTTTTGTGGAAGTAACGGAAGCAAATCTCCAAAGAAATGTTTCCATCAACATCAATTGTATAATGAGCAGTGATGATTGTTTTTGGTAGACTTCCATATTATCATATGGTTATTCTCTAATTTATTACATTGACATTTACATAATTCACATTTTTATTGTCACTAAACTCACTGTTTACTTTACATGACTTATTTTTATAACAATGCTTTTCTGAGGAAGTACACTTTTACCCTAGAAGAATCTTTTTCTGTTATTATAACCATATCACCCAAACATACTCCCATACAACATTTAAATTCCAAACTACTTTTCAAGATAATTCTTCCTAGCGTACATCATTTAATTGTACTTTTAGGCAGTAAAAGCAAAAAAATATCAAAATCTACATCATGTAACCACCACGTTCAAATTAATTATATATGCATTATTATGTATGCCATAAAATGCCTTTCTTTATGTTATTTTTCTATATAGTGTCTGCATTTTCTATCTAAAGAGTAGCCCATGCACTCATGATTTGCATGATTTGTTTCTTACTGAGGCATAACAAAATAAGTACACAGATAGTAAGCACTTAGAATCTTTTACAGCCACATAAAATGTGACTGGCATATTCATCTCGCTCAATGAACTATGAGTGCATCTTAGTATGCATCCCTGAGCTACATAATAATTGGTAACAGTAAGTAGAACCATATTAAATGTGTGATATTTCTGAGTTAACTTGTTGGTTATAATTTAAAACATATTAAAATATGAATAAGTAAATAAGTGTTCATCTTAATAATTCTGGTTTTTAATCAAGTCTATTTTTATAATTTATATTTTACCACTACTGGCTAAATTAAAATCTATATAATTTAATTTAATTTATAAACTTTAATTTACTGGCAAAAGCAAAATATATTATTTTTAATCTTATTTTAATGATGACAAAAATATTTGTTGGAATTATTGTCAAGAAGTGACACAATTTTATGAACTTGACAATAATAATAATAATAAATGAAGATGATGAAAATGATTTTAAAGAAATGAAAGTCAAACTAATTTCCTGCTTGTTTTTTCAGAAATATCACTCCTCATATGTTGAGTGTTGGTTGGTCCTCAAATGAGGGAGGTGGCAAGTCCAGTGTTATTTGTGGAGATGTTCTGGCTCACAAAGCCACAAAATCATCAGAATATAAACAACACTTAAAGATAAAAGATAAAGATGTAATCTCAAAACCAAAGGATTTCTTTGAAAGAAAGTAAATTCTGAACTCAATAATATTGAGTTAAATGTCTATTAAACATCTGCTGACAGAGGTAGATATTCAATATTTCTGGGGGAAATATAAGTGTTATAGACTTCATGTAAAGCAGCACTTTATATTCCAAGACTAAAAATCCATATACAATTGTCAATAGTGAAATGCTGAAATAAATACATTTTTCAGTTGGGTAAATCTGTAGCAAAGAGGCCTGAAAAGCTGTACAATTCTCACTTGCCAGCGGGTTCAACGACACAAAAGGACCAATTCTGTAGAAACTAATCTGTAAACTCCATGTAATTCTAAATAAATTTCTGTGGGATTTCCTAGAATAGGATAAGCCTCACACAAAATTCATATGAAAAATCAAAAACCAAGTAGAAAGTGGAATTTTTTGAGAAAAGCATGTGTATCTACCAAATATCAAAAGCCATTGTGAACTTGTAGTTATTTCACCTCAGTAATATAGCTCCAGGGTCAAAATCATAGACCCGTGAACAGAACCTCGTACTTAGAAACCTGACCCATGACAGAGCTCACATCCCATATAAGAAGCTGCTATATAATACTGAGATGCCTGGTTAGCAACATGAGAAATGAGTGAGTAAAGTGAGATTAATATCCATTAAGAAGTAATAAATTCAAGTTACTAGGAATGTTTTACTTTTTTAAAGAGAAATACAGCAGTATCTTGCAAATATCAAACTACTACTATTACATTGGATATTAACTCAACCGCATATAACAACAACAACTATTACATTGGGCTGGGATTTAGCTCAGTTGGTAGAGCACTGCTCTGCAGTCTCTGAGGTCCCTGGTTCAAATCTCAGTACCACAAAAATGGGAGAAGGATGTGGCAATCCACTCCTGAGGCAATCCTGAAACAATCAGCCATCAAAAACCCTATGAGGGTCACTATGAGTCGGACACGACTTGATGGCACCTAACAACAACAACAACAACAACAACAACAACAACAACTATTACATTGGGAGAAGGACATGGCAATCTACTCCCGAGGCAATCCCAAAAAACAATCAACCATTGAAAACCCTGTAAGAGTCGCTATGAGTTGGAGAGGACTTGATGGCACCTAACAACAACAACAACAACTATTACATTGTTTAGGTGTAACTATTAATACAATGGAACTTTGAAAGATTTCTTCTAGCCTAAAAAATTACTGAGACACTAATTGAGCAATTTGGGGAAGTTCTGCATCTATGGATTAAAGACACATATGTAAAATGCAAAAATCTAAATATTTTAGAAAAAGACATAGGATGATACACTTGTGGATTTAGAGTTGTGAGAATCTGCCAAACACACAACTAACATACACTTGGTTGCAGAATTACACAAAGAATTCTTGTAAATCAATAAGAAAAATATTGAATAGGAAACAGCTATAAAATAATTCAAGAATATTGACAGATAATTCATAGAAGAAACCAAGTAGCCAGTGTAGTTCTTGTTGTTGTTAGGTGCCATCCAATCCTGTCTGATTCATAGAGACCTTCTCTTATTTTTGAGGTGTTGTGGATTGAACTCAGGGTCCCAGAAAGCACCCAGCAGGACTCTACCGATAGAGCTAAACCCCAGCCCCAAGTAGCCAGTAAGCATTTTTAAATATGGTCAACCTCATAAGAAACCAATGATAGGCCAATCAACAGTGAAATGATTTTACAAACACTAATGACAAATGAAACTCTGATGATCCCGGGTCATGAGGATGAACAGGAAAGAGCATTGCATGCCCTGATGGTGCCAGCATACAGGTAGTACAGCTTTTGCTTGGGGCCTTGGTGGTGAGCTCAGGAAGATGTGGAAAACACAGGTGATTTGCAGGAGTACCCGGCTGGAGTGACTCTCATCCCTACTCCTCCATAGTTTTTAAACTCCTGGTGTTTCCCCCACACTGTGGAGTCATTCCCTGTCAAGTGGCAACCTAGTACTCAGCCACAAGCTCAAAGAGATACCTGTGTACATTTCTCTTTATGTAGCTTCCTGTTCTCCAGTGCCCTAGTTATAAACCCCAGTTACCTCAGTCACATCAAACTCCAACTCCTATCATCTCTGTTTGTTTGGGTTCCTATAAGTGTTCTGCAGCCTAAAATTCCTCCAGATGAAAAAGACAGGCCCAGCATTACTTTTCTCTATATTTCCAGCCATTATGCTCCTGCATATTTATGCTCTAAAATAGAAACTGTTAATAGAAACTGTTTCATATATTTACAGATATATAAAAGAGATACTTCATGTATTTCTCCCAGTCAAACTAGTCTATGAGAATTTAATAGGGGTTAGTGACATTCCTGTAAAGGAAATGGACATTTCTGTTTATATAAGCAATGCAGTTGCTTTCTCTCTGATGTAAAACATCAATTACAGTAGTAATTTTGCAAGATTCACTGATCCTCATACATGAAGAAAATTATGTAAGAAAATGAAGATGAAAATCCTCATAGATTTAGTTTTTTGGTTGTGTTGCATCTATATAATGTCAGTTTGAACCAAATCTGTTTTAAACTACATAAAGTAAAATAACTTTACTTTGTTAGCTTCCATTTTAGTTACCTTTTCCAAAACATATGTACTTGTATGTATCATATTGAGATAATATCTCCTGACATGAATATTATGTGATGTGAATGAAAAATGAAAAGCAAGTTATCCAAAATTGAATACTACAGAAGTAGAATTTAATACATGATAGAAATTTATAAGGATGTTTAAAAGTGATATTAGACATGGAAATTACATTAACTCAGAGTAAATGTCTTTATAAGAAGAAAATATTGAGTTGATTTTGTTTAATTTATGCTTTCTCACTTTGCATTTATTCTTATTTATGTGGAATTTTTAGAACCTTCCATTAATTTGTCTGACAGTAAGGACTACGGGTAGCAAAAATATTTTGTTGCCTTTACCAAGAAAAAGAATCTCCAACTGTATAAGCAGAATAAAATTGATATATGTGACAATACATGTGGCAAATTATGGGACATGCAGTTCAATAATAAATGACAGTGACATCTGAAAGTGTTACACTAAGTCATCCATTTGAGTCATTTCATTTGAATGTGGTATGATTTAGAACATTAGGGAATTGTTTACCTAAGTATATACTGTTTTAAGTATATTGTAACATACTTAGTTTGGTAAGATATTTTGATTAAATTATAATTTATCTCTCTTAAAATCAATTCTGAAATAGTCTTTTCTGTGGGGCGTGTGCTTCCCAGTCCAGCCCAGAGGGACGGCACCGCTGTGCACACAGATACTAAACACAAATTCACTTGGGACCCTTGGGTGAGGGGTGCAGACACCT
This sequence comes from Pedetes capensis, assembly GCA_007922755.1. NCBI lineage: Eukaryota > Metazoa > Chordata > Mammalia > Rodentia > Pedetidae > Pedetes > Pedetes capensis. The sequence continues at coordinate 98,260 of VMDO01003380.1, read as the reverse complement.
GTGGCCCCCGGGATGCCAGTGGAGATGGGAGAAAGGAAAAGACTCAGGTGCTTTTGCCTTCCAAGGGCAAACACCTGTGTTGGTGGTCTTGATGGTCACGAGGAGACAGTTCTTGCTTTGTGGGTGATCAGACGGACAATGGGTTCTTTCCTTGTTGATGATTCTTGGCAGGAGAGCATTGTTTCCTCACTGAAGGTCCTGGCGAGAGAGTGGAGAGAGCTATTTCCTCATTGGTGGTCCTGGGGAGAACGGGGTCTTTCCTTGTCTGTGGTCAAAGATCCAGGCCAAAAGGGTTAAGCTGTTTCCTTGCCGATGGTCCAGACAAGAGAAAGGTGAAAAGGTCTTGCTTAGCCAATGGTCTGGGTGAAAAAGGGTCTAGCTGCGGCAGCATAGCTCCTTATATAGCTCGCCCATGGAATGGCCTGAGCCAATCAGCTGTGTCAATTGTCCAATCAGGTTAGGGGGATTTGTGAAGGGTTTTATACAAATGTGCAACCAAGTTACTTTCATTTTCCCTAGATTTCTAATTTACAAACCAGATATTCAAAAGCCGTTTTCCCAGTTTGGCGGTTTTTGCCAATTTCCTCCCAATTTTCCCTACACTTTTCTATGTTCAAATAAATTACTATCTTGTGGTCATTAGTAAACAATCTAAAACAAATTGTATATTAACATATGCTTGTGTTATTTTCTCTAGATTTATGTACAAAAAGAAAAAAGCAGGGCATTTTTTTCTTTATTTTTATTAATTAATGATAAATTCGTATGTATTTGTTTCAGAATTCTTTCAAAGAAACTAGGTTAGTGGGTTAAACGAGGTCATTAAAATGATCCCTTATCCACATGACAAGTGTTTTACTCAAAGAAAATATGATCTTGGCACAGTGGCTCACACTTGTAATCCCAGTGACTGGGGAGGCAGACTGGGGAGGAGTATTGCAGACTCCAGCCAGAGGCAACCTGTGTAACTTAGCAAGATCTTCTCTCAAGATAAAAAAATAAAAATATTGCCTGAGGGTGCAGCCCAGTGGGAGAGCATTTGCAAAGTATGTGCCAGGCCTGGGTCCAACCCCCAAGTACTGCAAAAAAATAAAATATAAAAAATATGTGCACACAGACCTAGACAGATAGAAAATAAGAAGACACAGGAAGATGCCATCTACAAGCCAAGGAGAGAGGCCTGAAACAGACCCTTCCCTTTTGGCCCAGAATTGAACCAGTTCAGATGCCACCTTGATCTCACATGTCCAGAATCCAAAATAGCAAGGGAATAAATTCTGGTTCAAGACACAGCATCTGTGGTGCATTTTTATGAAAGCCCATGCAAACTCACGTAATAGTCATTGGTCTTTGGCAAAGGAGCAAAGAAAAGAAAATCCAATAGACAATCTTTCTTTTCAACAAATGGGGCTGGAAGAATTAGATGCCTTTATGCCAAATAATAAACCCTCACCAAACCTTAAAACTTACCCCCAAATCAATTCAAAATAGGCCCTGCCACAAATGCACATTCTACAACTATAAAAGTCTTGAAGAAAACATAGGCGAAATTGTGCTGGGCCTTGGGATTGGTTATTCATTTTCTAAGTAAAATATCAAAAGCTCAATTCAGAAAATAAAAACTGGTAAGTTGGCTTTTATCAATATGAAAACTTTTCTACTCTGACAAAGGCAATATTAATAAAATGAAAAATAAGCAACAGCCTGAGTGAAAATATATACAAAGCTCATATCTGATAAAGTATTTGTATCCAAAGAGTACAAATAACTCTTAAAACTCAACAATAAGTAAACAATAATCTTTAAATCTGTCAAAATATCTGACCAGAGATTTCATCGATGGAGATATACAGATGGCAAATAAGCATACAAAAAGATGGTCAGTATGAAATGTTGCAAATCAAAACAACATATTTTACTAAGGTAACTAAAATTTAAAAAACCACTGATAATACCAGCTGCTGTTCAGTTTGAGTTAATTTGAGCAACAGAACAAAGTAGTGTTTGATTATACATATTAACATAAAATAAATATCCATGGATCCACACAGATGTAAATAAATAATCAATAAGTAAATCGATGAGAAAGAATAGATAAATCCCATTGAGAAAAAACTATAAATGATTTACGTAGAGATTTCATTTTTAAAATGTGCAACAAAACTTTCCCCTTGAGGAATATACATAATGACTTTTTTTCCTAAAGCAAATCATTCACAGAGCAAGGGAACAAGGAAATCTGAGACCAATAACGTCAAGCCAGATGTTCAAGGCTGACATCAACAGTCCTATTTGATGATATGTACTCCTGAATTGCTACAAAGAGAATGGCAGTTTGCTTCTGTGGCCCCAAAACACATCATCTCAGTCTAATCATGAAAAATTCAGAAAAATGTCATTTGAATGGCATTCTGTGAAATAATTGGCCAGCAATCCTCAAAACTGTCAAAGTCATCATTCAATGAAGGAAAATCTGAGAAATGGTCACAGCCAAGAATAGTCTAAGGAAGTATGAATGCTAAAACCAATGTGGTATCCTGATCGGGATTCTGGGACAGAAAAAGGACATTCAAGAGAACTGAGGACATCTGAATAAAGTAAGGACTTAGATAATAATAATATGCCATTATCAGCTCGTTAATTCTGACTAATGTGTGATGGTGTTGTATGATGTTAATAACAGAGTGAAATTAGGTATGAGATAGAAGAGAACTCCCTGTACCATCTCCACAATAATTGTGTAAATCCAACATGATGCTTCGGGATTGCCTTGGGAGTGGATTGCCAGGCCCTTCTCCCATTTTTGCGGTGCTGGGAATTGAACTCAGGGCCTCAGAGACTGCAGCGCAGCGCTCTACCCACTGAGCTAAATCCCAGCCCCATTGAAAACCCTATGAGGGTCTCTATGAGTTGGATACCGACTTGACAGCACCTAACAACAACAACAACATGATGCTAAAATAAAAGTTTACTTTGTTGTTGATGTTAGGTGCCATCGAATCAAGTCTAACTCATAGCGACCCTCATAGGGTTTTCAATGGCTGATTGTTTCAGGTTTGCCTTGGAAGTGGATTGCCACCTCCTTCTCCTATTTTTATGGTGCTGGGACTCGAACTCAGGACTTCAGAGACTGCAGAGCAGTGCTCTACCAACTTACCTAAATCCCAGCCCCCAAACTTTACTTTAAAAAGAATGAAATGGAAACTAAACATAAAATAGAGAAGGTCAACAAATTAAAAATGCAGTGTGCGAAGCAACCTATAAACTTGAAAAATGTCTGGCTAGAAAGAGTCATAAATGAATGCGTATCTGGCATGAAATCACAAAATGTTTATCTTAGAAATGTAAAAAGAGGACAAAGATACTGATATTTTTCATATCAAAGAATCTCATGAATAACTATATCAATACATTTGAAAATTTAGTAAAAATTTTAAAATAAGTATAAAGACAAGGAAATTTTAAAAATTGCTTAGAAATATATGCACATGTTTAAGACACATTCATTCATATTGCTTAAAAGTAAAGGCATCAGAGATTAAAACATAGACATAGCAAACGGGCCAGTGTGGTCACAAACGTGAGGCTAACATTATGTCAAGAAGAGGTGGAATAGAGTCCTGAGGAGACAGGGCACAATAGTTCATGTGAAGAGCTATTCGTACATCATACGGGAGACTGAGGTAGGAGGATCATGAGTTTCAGGCCAGCCTAGGCTACATAGCAAGTTGATGGCCAGCATAGATTACATAGCCAGCCCCTGTCTCAGAAAACAAACAATAAAAACAAAATTGGTAGTGTTGCTTTGTGACATGGTGGTGATCTTCCTGTTATTTTCTTTTGAAATGTTCCTTTTCTGTTTAATTATTCCGTATTATTCCTTATTCTATACACATTTTATACAGATATGTGATTTATCTTACCGGAAGATATCCATCCCCCCCAAAAAAGGAAGAGATACTGCCTTGCCTGTAATGTGTGATCCAGATTAGGGTGGTACCATATCTGGAGTAATGGGGGCCCAGATGATATTTGTAGAGTGATATGGTGACCCAGGCTAGAGATCAAGCCCCAAGCAAAGGATAATACCCAAGCACATTCAGGCCACACAGTCCAGGGGGTCACTGGGCTAGAACCTGATGTGCTGGGCTTCTTTGCTACTGTATGCTACAGGGACTCTCAGGGAAAGAGATGTGGGCCTCTTCTATGAGAACAGATAGCTAAAGCTAGATTTGAAAAAATTATGATTGTCAGGGCTTAATGAAATACTATAGTAGCTTATACTTTGCTAAAAGACAAAACAACACAATTATGCCTCAGTCAATGGGTTCATTCTCCTGATTCTCTCTTTGAATGCTTTTACTTTCCCGCTTCTGCTCTCTACCAGCTAAGACTTTGCAGAGATAACTATAGTCTCCACTTCACTTACTGTGCTTTTCCTTATATTATATTCCATCCATATCAAGTACCTTCATGGAATATTTTATTGCCTCCTTCAGTCACTCATTGTGATCCATTGTTGTTGTTTTGTTGTTGTTGTTAGGTGCTGTCGAGTCGGTGTCCGACTCATAGCGACCCTACATACAACAGGCAAAATACTATTGTCAGTGCTTCTCTGCTACTCATAGGGTTTTCAATGGCTGATTGTTTTTTGGGAGCGGGTTGCTGGGTCCTTCTCCCATTGTTGTTGTTAGTGCCATTGAAATTGATGGCTAACTCATAGTAATCCTACATATAACAGGTGAAACTATTGTTTATAGTGCTTTTCTGTGATTCATAGGGTTTTCAATGGCTGATTGGTTTTTGGGAATGGGTTGCCAGGTCCTTCTCCTAAGCTGACAGCACCTGGTGTTCCCAGGCAGTCTCCCATCCAAGTACTAACCAGCTCTGACGCTACTTAGCTTCTGAGATCTGTTGGGATCAGACATCACAGTCATAAATCACTTAATGGGAATACAATCTGAGCAATGTATTCTTAGGTGGTTTCGTTGTATGAACAACATAGAGTGTGCTTCCATAAACTAGAGGATATACTTAGAGTATAGCCTATTGTTCTTTGGGCTATAATATGCAGAAAAGAAATGATGCAGTAAAGTATGATTTATGAGGCTGGTGGCAGAACATGGCATAGTCTTTTACAGTAAAGATATTTTTTATTAGTTCTGGGGGATAGACTCCAGGACCCTGGGGATGATAGGCTAGTTTATACCACTGAGGCACACTCTGAGGCCCCTTCTCTCTTTTTATTTTAAGACATGGCCTCACTAAGTAGCACAGGCTCCCTCTAGTCTTGAACTCGCTATCCTCTTGCTCAACCACCTGAGCAGCTGGGTTTACAGATGGGCACCATGCCATCTAGTAGACTTTATAAGTAGGAATAAATTTTTAAGTAACAATAAAAGTCTTATATAGTAAATACATAAAAGTAATATGGTAATTTATTATTAAGTATTATATACTGTACCTAATATTCTTGCTATACTTTTATACATTTGACAGCACAGTAGGTTCCTTCACACCAACATCACCACAAATATGTGATAAATATGTTGTACTATAATATTACAACACCTGCAGCCATAGCCCTGTGGCATCCAATCCTGTCAGATCTCACAAACTAAGCAGGGTCCAGACTGGTTAGTACTTGGAAGGGAGACTGCCTAGGAATACCAGGTGCTATAGGCTTGGGAGAAGGACCTAGAAACCCACTCCCCAAAATCAATCTGCCATCGAAAGCCCTATGAATAGCAGAGAAACAGTAACAATACTGTGTCTCCTGTTGTTAAGCAGGGTCGCTATGAGTTGGATACCAACTTGAGGGCACCTAACAACAACAACACTGTTACAAGAGTTACAACATCACTTGTTGTTGTTAGGTGCCGTCAAGTTGTGTCCGACTCTTTGTGACCCTTATAGGGTTTTCAATGGCTAATTGTTTGGTTAGAATTTCTCAGCTCTGCTATAATCTTCAGGGACCATCGCTTGTGTGTGGTTTGTTGCTGACCAAAATTCCATTTTGCATGTATGACTGTATTTATTGCACATTAGTATCTTCTCTCTCAGCCATGCCATTTTCAAGTGGCTTCTGACATAGTTTAATTCTTGGGTCTTTCTTCTGTGTTGATATATTCTCCATGTACATACATATATAGGAAGCAGGTTGGAGGGTGAAAAAACAACAAATACAATGTATGAGAATGTTTTACAGACAGACCCAGACTGATCATGATTCCTCTTAGCATTTTTTGATTTTCTGATGTGAAAACAACACAAATTTAGTAGAAATCATACTTTAGATTTTGAATTTTGATCTTTTCCTGGGTCAGAGATATACTATACGATACTCTCTTGCTATGTGAGGTAGTGGCAGCCAGCCTTAGCTCCCAGTCAGCACATGATCACCAGGTCAACTATCACTATTCCCCAGAGCTCTGTGTTACTCAGGATATTTGGTAGGGTAGGCATATTAAATACATTTTCAGGTTACAATATTTTCACATTCTGATAGGTTTTTCAGTATGTAATCCCATTGCAAGTCCAGGAACACCTGTTCTCCTAGATTTCTGACATGGATATCAGCACAAAGATAAAGAAAATGGGGGAAGAATCATGCTTAGAAGAGGACACAGTTCAGTTGAGGTGCTGCTTAGCTCAGTGATTTTTGTCTCTTCTGCAGGCATTTGCCATCGTCTAGGCGCATGTTGCCTGTAACAAACGTGAGATGCACTACTGACATCCTGTGTGCAGAGACCAGGGATGCAGCTCAATATCCTTCAATGCACAGGGCACCCTTCCACATCAAAGAATTACCCAAAATGTCAATAATGCTGAGATTTAGAAGTCCTGATTTAATTTGAGGTGACTGTGAAGAAATTGCACATGGAGATAGGAAATGCTTCTCTGAAGCTCATGGGAGAGATCTGGTTGGGAACCTTATCTGTCACCCACTGGACAAGCAACACTCTAAGCAACTAAGCTTCCTGTTTCTATCCATCACCTTGTAAAAGTTTATTGACAATTTTGTGTCCTAGTCTAGACTGTGAAATCACTCAATTGATGAAGAGGTTTTGAAAACATATTCTTCTTTTCAAATACATTTTTTTCCCTTTAGGTTTTTTGAAATAGCTATAAATGACAATCTTTCAAACAGCTTTGAAATGGGCTACATAAAATAGTGAAAATTGATAGTGAAATATAAGGCGTAATCATTGATCATTTTGGTGAGTGATTTTTGCAACTATATAATTATTTCAGTTCTGGCATTAACAAAAAAATCCATCCTATCTGGGAGATAGTTATTATTTTCAACCAGGTTCTGTTTTCTATTCTGTTGGGAATGGGGGAAATAGTTGTAAGTGCTTCAAGGGAATATTCTTATCAACATGCAGTCACAACTTCTTTGAACATGATAGGCATTCATTCATGGCAAAATAATTAGATAGGAGTCTTCAACAGAGTGATAAAGAGAATTTGGGGATGCAACACATTCATCTTTATTTAGCATAACAGCTCAGTTGGAAGACAGTTTTCGTGTAGATTTCTGCAGATTTTCTCTGGTGAGAACTTATTTTGCTATTTCTGTCAGATGTTCTCTGGGTTGTCTCCTTGAAAGATTTTGGTGTGTGGGCGATTGTGTCCGTGTATGTGCGGCAACCAAGACCTTCTTCTCGACTTTGCCATCCTCATTTCCTTCCCTGTGCCACTCCAGGAAGCGACATTTGTTGTCATTCAGAAGCTCAAGTGCTACAGAAAAAAAAATTCTGAAAGGGTCACAGCATTTGAGGATTTTCTAGAAAAGAATCTTTGAGAACAAAGAGAGAAAGAGAGAGAGTGAGAGCGAGAAGGAAGGGAGGGAGAGACAAAAACGTTTTTAATGTAGAAAATTCACTTGAAATGACCCTTGATATATTTAACAGAGCTCTTGCTCTTATTCAATCCACTCAATTAGCTTTTCTGCCTACAGTCAAATTAAACCAATTTATGCTTTAGGAAATAATTACAGATTTGCTCAAAGAATTCTGGGCAAAGATGTCCACAGCATGGATGTGCACACACACACACACACACACACACACACACACACACACAAAAAGCAACCAGAATATCTAACACTTAGAAAATGGAAAAATAAAATAGAAAATTATGCCCTCCTTTAAGCATTTGTCTGTTCTCTGATTAATTTATGGAAGTATAATATTCATACATGAAGGTGGCAGATTATAAGTATACTTCTCTATGAATTATCATAAAGTACACACGCTGATTACCTGCAAAATTGAATATGAACCAGTCCCTGTAATATAAGAACTCACCATTTTCGTGCCTTAAAATTTATAACAGATATTTTAGTTGTCTGTTTTACATTGGTAATTTCTCCTTTTTGATCTCTTAATTTTGCCACTTGATCAAATTATTATTCATTTTTCTCATTCTTCCCATGCAAATGAGGAATTTCTTCTTTTTTGTAATCCTATTAGTAGTTGCCTGAAGGTATATATGTGTATATATATATATAATCAAGTGCATTTATGCCAAACATAAGCATCTTTATCTATTTTGTTAGTGATGTGATCCAAGTGTCTGGTACATGGTACCTATTCCAGAAATATTTACTGAATTAATTAACATATTGCTATAATTATATAAGTGAAAAGTGTCACATATTTTGTTTGCCTCAGCAAAAGGAGGGCCTTGCACATGCTAGGCAAACCCTCTGCTACTGAGTTACACTCCCTAGACCTTGGCTTTTTGAGTTAGAATCTTGCTGGGTAGCGGAGCCGGAACTCACAATTCTCTTGCCTCCCGTTCCTGAGTACTGGGATTACAAGGGGGCACCGCCATGCCTGACTTTGAGCCATGTTATATTTCAGTTGTGTTTTCCTTGCTTCATGCATCAACCTTCTACATCAAGCATCCTAAAGTCATGTTATATACTGCCCTTCCATTCTCTCCTTATGAAATATGTGTATTTATTGCTCAAAACTATTTCTTCTCCCTTTCATCTGTACTACATTAAGGGGTCTATTTATTTCTTTATTAAAAGCCTTATTTGGGTATTTTCCTATATCATCTCTAAATTCCTCCACAGGTAAATTTATATCATCTAGATGGCAAATGATATTTTGGTTGGAAAAAGAATTTCTGAGTAGCAATAATTCACTTCCACCATATTCTTGTTTTTAGTCCTGCTAATAAGAAGCCTAATGACAGACTAACTCTTTGATTCCTTTTAAAATGGCTCTCTTTGATCTGGAAGCTTATGACATTATAATCAAAGATCTTCATGAATTTTATTAGGATAAGCATCAAGAGATTTTTCTGTCCTCCAATTTTTTAACTTTTCAAGTTTTCCTATTAATTTCTTTTTTCATATAGATAAATTTTATAAATCTTATATCTCCTTTCTCATGAGTTTCATTTCCTTGCTTATCCCTGAAATTTCAATATTCAAAAATCATGGAATCTTTCATTTTCAATGGTCTTGGTTGCTATAATCCAATCTACTAAAAGAGTTTACTCATATATTCTACAAGTTACAGTCTGCCTTCTTGAGCAAATCTGTTTCACCGAGAACTGTTGTTAATTTCTCTGGTTGTTGAATGCTTCTGCCTGAATATTTTTGTCCTCTATTCATGATGTACATAGAGATTTATGATTGGCTTTTCTTCTGAAATAACAATGAAACTGAAGTTCATCTCCAACTTAGCAATGGATCACATCACTTTAAGCAAAATTTATGAGATCCCTTGATACTGAACTGAGTTTCTGGTCTTGGCTCCAATGGACCAGAACAAACCAGAATGGAGTCGTGCTTTGTGCTACATTTTTGGTTGTTGTTGTTTGCTTTCAAGCTGGGTCTGACTCATAGCAACTCTCATAGGGTTTTCAATGGCTGATTGTTTTGGAAGTGGACTGCTACATCCTTCTCCCATTTATGAGGTGCTGGGGATTGATCCTGGGTCCTCAGAGACTACGGAGCAGTACTCTACCAACTGAGCCAAACCTCAGCCTCTGGTGCCATATAGTCAAACTAAACTCTGGTCTCCCCAAAACAGGAAGTTCACAGCAACGAATCATAAAGAGCCCAGTCCACCTGAGCTGGGATGGTAAGGGTGGCCCTTCCACTTTAACCCTATGAAGAAAGTAACTAGGAAAGGACTAACCAACTTTTTGTTTCCTGCTTCTGCTGTTTAGCCCCTTCCTGCCTATGCAGCCCACTCCTCTGCTCAGCTTATTTCTGGGTGATAGAAGGGATGCTGCCTGATTCATGAGCCCCCAATGAAAGCCAATTAGATCTTTAAACTCGATGTGTTGGCATTTAGCTCTTTTACAGTTCCCAATTCTCTCCGCAGACAGGCAAAAGTTACTATCAGCCTCAAAAGAAGGGAAGATTTGGGTGCAGGTTCAAACATTTAGCAGCAGTTGAAACCCACAAGAGCAAAGTTCCTCGGAGTTGTAATGGGATCTGAAGCCAGAACAGCTCCCTTCACCAGGTGAAGATTCAGTCCTTGCTGTTGAGCTCTTCACTGCTGAAAGTCAGTCTCTCCTCAGGCCCAGAAAAGAATAAGTGCGATTGGTGACTTTGGGCTCTGTGATGATCTTGGAGGCACCAGAAGCTTTTCTTCAATCCCACAGCCCTTCTTGGCTTCCCCGGGAGCTATGTCATGATTTGGAGGTGGGGGTATTATGTTGATACTGCCACAAGCAGAATAACTGTACAGTATCCTAAAGATAAAGACTGGTTCATGGTATAATTTGGACATTGACTATGCAAAGGTCCATGTGCTAGAACCTTGGTCTCTGGATTGTTGATACTGGGAAGAAAAAGAACCTTTAAGAGGTGGGGCTTAGTGGCTTTTAGAATTAAAGAACCCCAGCCCATTCCTTATACTCTTCACTCTATGGCTTGTGAAGTGAGTTGTTTTCTTCTCCCACCTCCTGGACCAGGATGGGCTACCTCAGCACAGGCCAAAGGCAATGGGGCTCATTGATCATGGATTGGAAGCTCCCAAACTGTGAGCCAACATAACACTTTTCTAAAGTCATGGTCTCAGGTATTTTAAATAGTGACAGAAAGCTCAACAACATAGTTCCAGTCCCTCATCAGTTTTATCTGTCCTAGAAGAAGTACAACCAGCGTGCTCCTTGGAAGCAAAGATGGCTAGACTACATCTTGCATATTTTGGACATGTAGTCAGGATAGACCAATCCCTGGAGAAAGACACCCTGTTTGGGATAGGGCAGGTCAACGAAAAAAGGAAAACCTTCCACCAGATGGAGTGACACAGTGTCTGCAACAATGGGCTTAAACATAAATAAGATTGTGTGCCTGGCACAGAATCACGATGTGTTTCCATGTGCTATAGATAGGGTCGCTATGAGTCAGACTTGAATCAAGGGCACTTAACAACAACAACAACAACAATACATAGTTTGGAAAGGAGAGGTGACCTTCCAATTGTTTAAACTCTCCTTCATTCCTCGTTAGGTGCCTTCGAGTCGGTATCCAACTCATAGCGACCCTCATAGGGTTTTCAATGGCTGACAGTTTCGGGATTGCCTTGGGAGTGGATTGCCAGGTCCTTCTCCCATTTTTGCAGTGCTGGGAATTGAACTCATGACCTCAGAGACTGCAGTGCAGCGCTCTACCAACTGAGCTAAATCCCAGCCCGATACCACTGTCAATGCTTCTCTGCTGTTCATGGGGTTTTCAATGGCAGATTGATTTTTGGGAGAGGGTTGCCAGGTCTGCCTCCCAAGCCTACAGCACCTGGTGTTCCCAGGTGGTCTCTCATCCAAGGACTAACCAGGCCCCAATCTGCTTAGCTTCCGAGATCTGACAGGATCGGATGCCACAGGGCCAGGGATGTAGGCCGTTTAAACTCTAGAGTATGACAATCACCCCATAAAATACAGAACTTACCCATGGATCTAGGACAAAGCTAAAAATGCCTCCACCTCGCCTATTGTGACTGGATATTTTCTACACCTCTTACAGACCAGATGCTAATGTAGAAAGAGGTAAAATAAAGGCCCTGTGTCCGTCAGCTTTCTATGACTGAGACCAAATGCCTGGGATGAACAACGTAGAGGGGGAAGGTTTTATTCTGGCTCGTGATTTCAGATTTCAGTCCACCGCTGCTTGTCCCTGCTGCCTTTGGGCCTGTGGCAAGGCAGAACGTCATGGCGAGGAGTCCATGATGGAGGAAATTGCTCACCTCGTGGCGGTCTGGAAGCAAAGACAGAGAGAGAAGGGGGCTGCAGTCCTAATCCACTCTTCACTATGTGTCCCCAGTGACCTACTTCCTTCAACTAGGGGCCCCCTCCTAAAGTTTTCACTGTCTGCCTGTGCATCATGGTCTGGGTGCCAACCCTTCACCACATGAGTTTTGGAGGATCTTTAAGTTCGAAACTATAACAACTACTGCACTGACACCTCAATAATCAAACCTAATTTTGACTTACAGATAAAATGTAGCTTAAAATTTTTGAAAGAGTAGTGGCTTACTATTGAATTAAACCAACAAACCTCATTTAAGCAACTATTTTTTAAAATAGAGAACTTAGAAGTATCTCCTAATAATATTTCTTATACTGTATCTTTAAAATCAAAATATGGAATCGTATGTAAAATCAAAACATGGAATAATGTTTCTTACATTGGGCACATAAAAATCAAAACAAGGGCATTCATTTAAACCTGATCCTTAACCCCAACACCACGTTTCCCTGATTTGCATTTGTGAGTCAGTTGTATAAAGCAGCACTTCTTAAACTTTTATGTGTGTGGCTCACCTGGGAGCTTGTTAAAGTACAGATGCTCCAAGCTCCCAGCTCCCAGGCAATATTGATGCCACTGGTTCATGAACTACACTTTGTCAAAACAGAGGACCTTTGGATCCAACTAGATATGTGTGATCTTGGAGCTGGTACAGGTGAAACTGGTAGCTTGGGAATAAGAAACTCATAACTGGTAACCTGTATTATAAACACGGTATTTATCCAAGTCTAGAAGGAAAGATTCTGGAGCAAATAAGAGTCAGTCTAAATCGATTTAACCTTTTTTTTCCCTGAATTGCAGCTTATGAACGGAATGGCCAGAACATTAATTTACAAACCAAAGTGCCGAAGGATTAAAGGAAATGTCAATCGCTGAGTTGGTTATTTTCCTAAAATTTAAAATAGAGTCCTTTCTGCTAACAAATACTCATCATAAAATGTCATGTCAATTGCAAATTGGAGGCAATCACAGGATGGAAAATGTTCAGAAAATTCTTTGTGCAATCTCCAGGGCTTTTTTTTAGATTAAGCCTGGTATCTAAGAAGGTAAATATTGTTTGATTTTTATTTTTCTTTCTCCTTAAGTTTGTGTGTTTTCTCTATTTGTGCTGTAAAACTGAAGGTCTGCACAAAACCTCTCCCTGAGAGTCGAATGATAAACACTGGTTCTTTCATCTTGTAGCTGTGACAATGTGCTTAAACGGCATGACTTTTGTTCCTTCTAATGGCAGTCATGCAGGTTCAATCCCACATGACTCTTTGGAAATCATGTGAAAAGAAAGCTGCATTTTCTTTTTTACTGCCAACTTAGGATATTCCATTATGCATTGGCCTGTGAGTGGGAAACCTAGGTGATGAATAAAGTCTGTAGGTATGGTATTTCAAATTCCACTTGGCTTAGAAGGGCTCTGGAGAGCTAAGAGTATTATTTACTGAACAATTCTAGAATGGCTCCCTTCAATGCATTGTGGTTGTTGGCACTTTGTCTTTCCTAACCACCTAGTGAAATGTGTTTTATTTTATAGTAAAGATATATTAAAATGAACTTTCAGGGCCTGTAGAAACAAAGAGAGCCATTTCTGAGAACAGGAACCACCATTTAACTATCTAAATAGCCTGTCACCTTCTGTTTATTTTTGTCCCTTCCCTGGGGCAGAGGTCTTATGTGTCTTCTATATTTGCTTCTTTTGTTTCTTTTTGACTATTTTATCTCAGGGTTGCCTTTGAGTTTTAGTTTGCTATGACATGAATAAGTAACATTTTTCCAATTTTCATTATGCTCCTTTTCCACACCACAGATGTTTAGTCTGCCATTTGTAGTATGTTTTCTGTATTTTTAAACATGCAAATAAATATGTTACCTAAAATAAGAATGAAAGGGAGATAAGCAATGACTTTCTTGTGTGTGAAAATGCTTTAATTGAAAGATTACTGTTAAGTCTATATCCTAATCTAAAACTACATAGATAGACAGATGGATAGGCAGCTAGCTGTTACCCTTCCTTCTTGACTATTTCTCTCATTTGGGAGTGGAAATATCTGTCCTACAACTGTCCCACCATTGTATTTTGGAATCAAATAAGTCATTTGATTTTATAAGCTCATAGCTAGAGGGAAATCTGCCTCAAAATAAATCATATCTTGAGTCTCACCTATTGAAAATCCATGTTTTAGATAAAACTTGGCCACTCCAGCTATGGTTCAGATGGACCCAAGTGTGGCTTTCAGGGTCATAAATTGCAAACCTTGATGGCATCTGCGTGGGGTTAACTGTTCAGATTCTCAGAGTACACAAGCTGTGAAGGCATGGTTACTTCTATCTCGATTTCATAAGCTATCACAGATGGCTTCACAGTCCTATCAGAGAACTTCCAGAGGGATAAAGGAGGGGACAGCAAAGAGCCCACCACAGACCAATTCCCAGGGGAACTGCAGAGTCAGAGCTACCACAGAAGTGTGCCACTGGGACAAAGTTTAATAGAGCTTTGGGGACAAGGCCACCTCAGGGAATTTCCAGACCTGTATATCCACTAGCTTGCAGGTCTAGCTTGGGACCTCTGCAGTTATGTGACTTCAGTGCTTGAGAACTGAAGCACGGGTTGCACCCATGGAGGCTAGGTTGCCCAAGCCTTTTGAGGTATGATGTCTAACTCAGTGTGTCCAGAAGGCAGGGCATGGAATTAAAGATTATTTGCAAGCCTCAGGGGTTATAGTTGTGTTTTCTATCACATTTTGGACTTACTTGGGCCCTGTTACTCCTTCCTTCTTTACTCTTTCTCCCCTTGGGCTTGAAAATGCCTGTCCTATACCTGTCTCACCATTGTAATTCAGAATCACACAAGTCATCTGATTTTATAGGCTCATAGCTGGAGGGAAATTTGCCTCGAGATGAATCATACCTTGAGTCTCACCCATGCAATGTAGTTGTTACTGTTGTTAGGTGCTGTCAAGTCCATATCTAACTCATGGTGACCCTACATAAAACAGGAGACACAGTATTGTTACTGTTTCTCTGCTATCCATAGGACTTTCAATGGCAGATTGATTTTGGGGAGTGGGTTTCTAGGTCCTTCTCCCAAGCCTACAGCACCTGGTTTTCCCAGGCAGTCTCCCATCCAAGTACTAACCAGGCCCGACCCTGCTTAGCTTCCGAGATCTGACAGGATCAGATGCCACAGAACTAGGGCATACGATGCAGGCATACGATGTAGTAGTTAGATGAAAATGTTGGATTTAAGTTGCGAACTTGATGGTGGAATGAGTTAAGACTTTTGAGGACCATTGGAATGGAATGAATGCATTCTGAACTTGAGAAGGGTATGAATTTGGGGGCCAGGAACAGAATGCTATGGTTTGAATGTATCCTCTCCAAAAACCTGGTGTTGCTACTGTAATAGTAGCAAGAGGTGGAGCCTGTAAGAGGTGAGCAGGCTGTGAGGGCTCCTCCCTCATGAATGAGTCAGGTCTTTATATGATGGCTGACCAGCAGGAAAGCACACCTTTGCTACTGTTCCACCCTCTGCCATGTGAGGACACAGTGTTTTCTCTCTCTGGAGGACACAGCCTTTGGGGTACTGTCTTGGAAGCAAAGACCAGATCCTTCTCAGACACCAAATCTACCAGCACTTTGACCTTGCACTTCCCAGTCTCTAAAACTGTGAGAAAATCAATTTCTGGTCTTTACAAATTACCCAGTAGAGAAATTTTGTTATCAAATGAAGGCATCTGGTAAATTGCCTGAAGTAAACTGTTGAGGTGATTTGTTTCTCTTTCTGTATGAAATAATTCCTTGATCCTGCTACAAGAAATACACAGTAGAAATGCTACAAATCTGTTATAAGAAGGATTGGAGAGATTGGTGCAGCTGTGTAAATGAGGCTAAAAACCTTCTCACTTGCTTTTCTACGGTATTTGTGCTTGGCACTAAGGATCTAGTTTTATTAAATGACTGAGCTGGAGAAAATCTAAAAGATCAACTAACTCAGCAATTCTCAAAGTGTGGTATCTAGAATCCCAACAATACCATTACCTTGTGATTATGCCACATATTAAAGCTGTCATGGCCCAACTCCTTCCTTGTCAAAGAACGTTAAAATCAAGAGAGGTTACCAAGGTCACAGAGCTACAGAGTTGCAGAACACAAAGCACAGTGCAAAGCAGGCACCTAGGTGTATAGTTTGGTCAAGGCATAATTGAAGATATAAAATGAGATGCAAATAATAAAATAATATCTTACATCTGATTTTTTTCTGTACTTTATAATACTGCATCATTTTAGCATAGGTAGCAAGTAGCAATGAAATATTTGAATCTAATCAGTACAATCATGTCATATAATTAAAAAACTAACCAAACTGGGCATGGCAATACATGCCTGTAATCCTGGTGGCTTGGGAGGCAGAGATAGGAGGATTGAAAGACTGTGGTCAGAGGCAAGCTGTGTAATGTAGCAAGACCTTGTCTCAACATAAAAATAATTTTTAAAAGGGAGCTGTGAATTCCACTGTGGTAGAGCATTTGCAACATATGTACAAGGTCCTGGATCAGCCCCTCAGTGCCATGGAGAGAGAGAGAGAGAGAGAGAGAGAGAGAGAGAGAGAGAGAGAGAGAGAGAGAAAGGAAGGATAGAAAGAAGGAGGGAAGGGAAAGGAAAGGCAATTAAAAGCTAGCCAGGCATAATGGTACATGCCTGTAATCCCAACTACTTAGATGGTTGAGGCAGGAGGACAACAAATTCAAGGCTAGCAGGGGCTACATATCAAGTTCAAGGTCAGCCAGGGCAACTTACGAAGACCTTGTCTCAAAGTTTAAAAAAAATTAAATACAGGAGACAACTATATGAATACATTAAAAAAGGGGAAGGAAACATATCAATGAGAATATAACTCATGATTGCATATGATTTTCATTTACATAATAATTTAAATTCCTACCTTTTTTCTTTTCTTCTTTAGTTTATACTATTCTATAAAATATATAAGATGATGAATATATAATCAAAATTGATTTGATAGTTGCATAATGGATATACAAAATGTCTTATTAGTCTATGCCCCACTACATTTATAAGTAATTTTTTTAAAGTTAAATAAATAAATATAAGAATTTTAAAAAGTTAAAACAGTTGATGATGTATTGAGCCCAAAATTAGGTTCTAGAGCTAAGTGGGGGCTGGGATTTAGCTCAGTTGGTAGAGCGCTGCGCTGCAGTCTCTGAGGTCCCGAGTTCAATTCCCAGCACCTCAAAAATGGGAGAAGGGCCTGGCAATCCACTCCCAAGGCAATCCCGAAACAGCCATTGAAAACCCTATGAGGGTTGCTATGAGTCCTATGATACCGACTCGACGGCACCTAACAACAACAACAAGAGCTAAGTGGATATTTCAGAGGTGGTAGAAAAGTTGGTTGGTTGGTTATTTGGTCATTTTAGGTTGCCTCTGTGCTATACATTAGACATAGAACATTTCCCCAAGGCCCATGTGTGAAAGGCTTGGTCCTCAGCTTGTCATTATTGGAAGCTGGTGGACCCTTTAAGAGGTGGAACCTGGGGAGAGAAAGAGAGGTTATTGGAGAAGTGCTCTCCAAGGAGACTGTGGGACCCCAGGATATTCCTCTCTCTCTTTCCGCTTCCTGGCTGCTGTGGGGTGAGGGGCTTCCTCTGCCATGCCCTCTTGTCTTGATTTACTGTCTCACCACAGGCTCAAACAC
Organism: Pedetes capensis; assembly: GCA_007922755.1. Taxonomy (NCBI): domain Eukaryota; kingdom Metazoa; phylum Chordata; class Mammalia; order Rodentia; family Pedetidae; genus Pedetes; species Pedetes capensis. The sequence continues at coordinate 80,273 of VMDO01003380.1, read as the reverse complement.
AACATGCCAAACAGTCATGGACTGAAACTCCCAAAACCATGAGCCAAAGTCACTTTTCCTCCTTTTTAGTTGATTGTCTCAGGTCATTTTCAGAGAGTGCACTGATCCAATCTGACCCTAACTGAACCTTAGTTCAGGAGGTTTTTAGTGTGAATGCCGGAAGGTACAGAGGAGGACATCAGGTAAGAATGAGAAATGGCAAAAGTGCCACTCCTCAAGGGAGTGATGGAAGGAATTGATGTACCTTTGAGTGTGGAGAAAAGATCAGTGGTTAATGAAAAGATAAAATTGTGGTGGACTTTAAGCATGTCAAATATATCCATTTCTGCATCTCCAACTCTCACCTTCCTATGTTAAAAATCCAATTTCATCTTCTACTGCTATTGAAAGCTGCTCTTTTTATTCCTACTTACATTAACTGTCTGAATCAAATAGTCTTGTTGCTCCTAGACTACCTCATCATAAACTTTACTGCTTTGCTTTTCCTGGTTCCACTTCTGTCTTTTGAGCTAAGCCTTTCATTTTCTCCCCAGCTCTTTTTTCTTTGAACTCTTTTTAAAAGAAAGAGTACTCTGAATTCTTCCCTTGGTTTTATGATTTTGGCTCAGTATACTCACAAGAACAGTGAGTTACTTTAAAAGGATGAGGTTACTGAACTAAGACTCAGAAGAGTTTAGCTTTGGAGTTGGAGATTTAAGACTAATTTTAGCCTCAGAATTTTGACTTTAGGCTCTGATTTAGTCTTAAATTTCCTCTTTACTTAGCAAATGATTCATTATACTTTTCCCAAAGAAAACAAAAGAAATTAGGCTCTCAGCTGTTATGCATACAAGTTTACCTGTATCCCTGCAAATTTTCTTCCCTTCTTCTCCTGTTGAAAAAGAAAAATCCAATTGCTTGCCTTGGTCAGGTATCACCTAAGCTGCAGAGAGTTGCTTAAATCAAAAATGGAAACTGTACTCCACAACACCAATAGCAAAACTCACCAATAAGTGGATGATTAAAAATGTAAAGGATCATTTAACACTTTCAACTGGGCCCTAAAAACAGCAACTCTGAATTTTTCTGAGAGGTATGTGGACGTCTTCTCTTCCCCTCTCTCTCTTTCTCTTTATCTTTCCCTCCCCAACTCTAATCTTTCATAATTTATATACTCAGGAACCAGATTGCATGAATTTGCATCATCATCTACTCTGACTACAGAGCCAAAATATGATATATGATACCAGGGCACAAGTAAGAACAAGTACCAGGAAGTAGAGTGACAAGAAGATTATTGTTTTACTTTTAAGATGGATTATATTCAAGCACATTTCAAAGCTAATGGGAAAGGGAAGACTATCATCATAACTATTGTTTTATGGTAGCAAGGATGCTGGGGGAAAGGAGCCCTCGTACACTGCTAATGGGAAGGTAAGTTAGTGCAGCCACTGTGGAAATCAGCATAGAGATTCTTCAAAAAACTGAAAATAAGGCCAGGTACTGTAGCTTACACCTATAACCCCAGAGACTCAGGAAGCAGAGGCAGGAGGATGGCAAGTTCCAGGCCAGAGGCAGCCTGTGTAATTTAGTGGGACATTGTCTCAAGGTAAAAAATTTAAAATGAGCTAGGGGTGCAGCTAAGTATTAGAGCACTTGCAAAGCATATGTGAGGCCCTAGGTTTAATCTTCATGTTCCACAAACAAAACATAACAAAAATGTGAAAATAGAATTACCACATGATCCAGTGATACTGCCCCTGGATATATAACCAAAGGAATCTAATTCATCACACCACAGAGATACTTGGACATCCATGTTTACTGTGCACCACTCACAATAGCCAAGACATGGAATCAATCTAGATGCCCATCAACAGATTAATGCATAAAGAAAACCTGGCATATATATACAATAGAGTTTTACTCAGCCATAAGAAAATGAAATTATGTCATTTTCAGGAAAATGGATGATTATCATTTTAAGAGAAATATTTCAGACTACATTTTCTCTCATAGGTAGACTCTACATTAAATAAATAAAAACAAGTTTTCAGACATTGAATAAGGCAGCAGGAAATATTAGGTCAGAGAAAAGGAACTCACAAGGTGAGTTTTACAGTTGTATCAGTTTAAGACCTGTAAGCACTTTCCAAGAGGCAGTGTAAAGATGAGAAATCCAAAGAGAATCTGATGAAAGAGCCATAGATTGGCATTTTTGGAGGCGAGGGCAACTGGTGTCTGCAGGACAGAGTTACACAGACATCTATGCAGAGAGCAATCAGAAGACTTGCATGGGACTCTCTGTGTGTTTTTTGCTTAGTATTTATCTGTGAATCTAGGCAAAGAAACTAATCCCAGAGATGAGTCACATAAAGAAGCTGCGGAAAACATCTCAAAGCTCACACGAAGTGAGGACTAGTTATGGTTTTAATATCAAAACTAAAAGACATCATAATACACAAAACATCAGGGAAAATAATCAGAAACATGTCTGGATATAATAAAGCATAAAGTAGCCCTAGAGTAGATGGTTCTCTGGCTGTATGCTAACAAATCTTGAAAGGAAGCCTTGAGGGAATTCAAGTAACTCAACTATGTGCCAGAATAAAATCAAACTCTACTAAAAGGAATCCATAAAAAATCAGCAGCCAAAATCCATTAATGCAAAATTTACAATGTTCAATATCCAACTAAAAATCAAACCACTATACAAGGAGGTGGGAAAATATAACCATAACCAAAAGATAAATCTATTAATAGGCACAGGTCCAGAAATGATAGACATGTTGGAAGTAGCAGAAAAGAATAGGAAAAATAGCTATTATAGATATGCTACATATTTTTAAATGCAAACATGAGTGTGATGAGGAGTAAAAATGTGTTAAATAGAATGCAATATTTTAAAATTACTAGCATATTGGGATCCTAGAGTGTACCACCATAATAGGGGCCTATCTAGTCCACCCAGAGGACTGACATCTATTCTCCAAGGCCAGATGGTTTCCGGTGACCTTTGTCCCACTTCTGGGTCTCTCTTGGTATCAAGTGAGCCAAGATGGCACCTGCCTGCCCAGACCCCCTGTTATCTAATTGGTTACTCTTGACCCTCACCCTGCCCCCTGATTGGCCACTAAAGAACATCCCCTGATTGGCCAGAAAGTGACATCTGATTTCACCCTTTATTTGAATGTCAATCCTAATTGGTTGTGCCCAGCCCCTCCTTCCACCACCTGATTGGTTGACTGCCATCTTCAGGCAGTTACCCGAAGACTGTATAAGCAGAGCTCACTTGCAGCTCTGCACATTCTGCCACTCCACCACAGATGGGCCACACCATCACCAGATCAAGAGAGAAGACTGCCATCACAGAGGCCATCTCGTTGCCAGACAAAGATGGAATCATCAGAGACCAGCAGTGGAGAAGAAGCCGGCCTTCCCAGAGGGCATCTGGAGAGCACACGGACCTCTGCTGCCAGAGCTATGACACTTCTGCTATACCAAAGTGTGGGCTTGAGGGCTTTATTTCTTTACAGGAGCTGTATAATAAAATCTGTACTAAAGGTATCCCAAAGCCGTCCGCCATTGACTCTGTCTGCCATGCCTCATCAGTCTCCCTGGTGTAGGGCTGATCCCACTAGAGAAGAGCTAGTCCAGCTCCTGGCTGCCGGGGAGAGGTGAACAACACTAGCATATTTATGAACTAAAAAACAATTTAGGCATTGCAGAACAAAGCAATGAAACTGTAGCATAACTTTTTAAACTAAAGCATATGTACATATTAGTGTGAAATAAGGATCAGTGATGAATGAAGAAGGGAAAGTATGGGCAGTTCTAAAGAAGAGGAAAGAAAAGATAATGTTAATACAGACAAATGAATGGGTTAAATTTCCCCAAAATTTAATGGGAACTATAAAACCACAGTTCAAAAAAGCTTAAGTCTGTAGAACAATAAAACCAAAGAACATCACATGAATTTCATTCTAATGAAATTACAGAAAATCAGAGATAATAAAAAAATCTTAAAGTTGCCATAGTTAAACAGACTTCACATATAAAGAGCAAAATTAACATAACAGATATTATGCAAATCAGAAGTGTAATAATCTTAAAAAGTAGAGTGTGATCTCCAAGGACAGAGACAGGGAGATGGGCAGAGATAGAGGATGGTAGAGGAAGAGAGGGAAGGAGAGGGAGAACCAAATAATGCAGGAAAAATGAATAATTAAAAACCATCTAATGCAAATGAAAGAGAAAATTTTAAAGTGTCTGATGGAACAAATAGAAAGCAAATAGAAAATGGTAGTTTTAAACTTAACCATAGCAATAATTATAATAAATATACTTGCATTAAACACTCCAAGCAAAAAAATAAGGATTGTCCTATGTAATTTTTGAAGACCTAACTATGTGGTATCTACAAGAAACTCACCCTAATTTTGTGTACACAGGCCAGAAACAAATGAATTTTTAAAAAGAATATTATAAAACATCAGGATCTCCCAACTTGGTGTTCCTTGCTTGAAAGAAGCCCAGCAGTGTGTTTGGGAACCACATATCCCCAGGTAACTTGAGATCAGAAAACTAAGGTAAATGTGATACTTGTTTACTCTGTGACTGTGAACAATACCTTGTCCTTTGTCTCTGCTCCTTGAGTCTCCTGCATTTTACCATGAACCTGTGGCAGTCCATCTTGTCGGCTTGCAAAATGGATAAAAGCAGCATAAAAGGGAAATTTTTGAAAACTCTTCACAGGCCTTGATAGGATCCATTTCCTGTTATCGCGTGACTGATGATGTGGTTTGCATGAGGCCTGTTTCTTCCTGCAATGATTTGAAAATATCCCTTCCAGAATTCAAGTGTTGGCAGTGTGTTAGTGCTAAGAGGTGGGTCCTTTCTTAAAGGACCTGTTAGGTAATTAGGCCAGCAGGGCTCCTCCCCTGTGAATGGTATTAAGTGCCCTTAGGAAGGGGTTTCACAAAGGGAGTTGAGCTCTATTTTTGGCCAATTCACCCTCTGCCATATGAGTATACAACATTCCTCCCCTCTGGACAGCCTTTAGCAGACAATCAAATATGCCAGCACCTTGATCTCCAGCTTACCAGCACCTAGACTGTGGGACTTGTCTGTCAGCTTGTCGTGCTGTGGGAGCTTGCATGTTGCTGAGGCGCTGAAAGCTATGCCACCAGTATTTCAGATACCTGCAGCGTCACCCTTGGTGGACAGGTTTCAGCTGAGCTTGCAGACTAAGAAGAACTAGGGAGAAGGACCCGGCAGCCCACTCTTGAAACAATTAGTCGTTGAAAACATTGTGAATAGCAGAGAAGCACTATCAAATATAGTGCTGGAAAATGGGCCCCCCATGCTAGAAGCCATTCAAGAAACAACTGGGGAAGAGTTGCCTCCTCAAAGTAGAGTTGACCTTAAGGATGAGAATGGAGTAAAGCCCCTGAGACCTTCTTTTGCTGTGTGGCACAACTCAAAATGAGAAGAAACACAGTGACTGCAACAATGGACTCAAATATAAAGAATATTATGTGCATGGCACAGGGTCAGATACTGTTTTGTTCTGTTGTACATAGGATCATTATAAGTCAGATGCAACTTGACAACACCTAACAACAACAACAACAAGAGGTTGTGAGAATATAAATTTCTGTTCTTTATAAATGCCTGTGGTATTTGGTTGTAACAGCAGAAATGGAGTAAGGTCTGCCCCATGGGACTTTGCACAGGCTGTTTCATTGTCTCCATAATATTATGGATGAGAGAGAGAGATGGGGGAGAGAGAGAGAGAGAGAGAGAGAGAGAGAGAGAGAGAGAGGCAGGCAGGCACAAAGGAACAATTTTTTTATTACCCAGCTTCAGAAGTCAAATAGTGTGAATTCCACCACATTTATATTTGTTACAATCTAGTTGGTAAATCCAGCCCCACTAAAGTAGAAACTGGTTGAGTTTCTCCTTCTGAAGGAAAGACTATCAAGGAAATTCTAGGCATAGTTCCAAACCACCATGGAATATGATTCCATTTATATACATTTCTAAAAAAGACAAGGCTATAATGATTTAAGAAATAAAAACAAAACCAAAAAATTGATCATTAGTAGCCAGGTCTAGGGATATGTGATGGGGATTGACTGCTAAGATTGATAAAGTTCTTTTTGAAAGGAATGGAAATAGTCTAGCATGATTCTTGTGTTGGTTATACAACTTTCAGACTATATACTTAATTTTGCTATATATAAATTGTAAAATTACAATTCTGAAAAAAGAGAAATATATAGGAATTCATGAAATATTGGTGTCTTCTTTGGGTAAGGGTGGCAGAGACTTCTGAGAAGGCACACATCGGGGAGAATGGCAGTACAGGTGATTGCATCAATGACATGGGAAGGGACTGGAAATTTCCCAAAGTTATGCCCAACTTTGCTGATCATAGGATTAGAGTAAAGGAGTCAGAAGTGGTTATGATCGTTTTTTCTAACATCTCTTTTGAGGGGTGATGAGGGTTAATGGGCACAGCATTGATGCCAACACCCTTGGTGATAATGGGAAATTTCTTTTGTAAATATTAGGCGGTGCTCTCTATATTGGGCAGTGAGAATTTTCAGCAGACAATCCACCATCTTGGCTGGAGCCAGTCACGGTTGCATTACCCACAGACAATGGCAGCGGATTTCACCGTAGTATGTCAGAGCAAAAACATAAGTAACTTCATGAAGAAATTGAGAGCTGCTTGAGACCTCAGGGCACAAAAAAGACCTTACTAGCATCTCCAAACTATTTGGAAAAGGTTTTGGGGGTCTGCATCTGTCATGAAATTGTTCATTTGTAAATTCAGAGAAATGGGACATTTTTAACCTAAAGGATATGAATTCAGAAATACAAAGTATATGCAGCCTAAACTTCAGTAAGTGTGAAAATTCTTTGGAAGAAACACTTTTTTGAGGGAAGGATAAATGAATGCTTTGCAAGCACTCTGCCATTGAACTGCACCTCCAGCCCATTTTTTTTGGCACCTCCAGCCTTATTATTTTAAGACAGGATCTTACTAAGTTACTCAGGCTGCCTTTGGCCTCAAATTTGCAGTCCTCCTGCCTCCTTTGCCTGAGTTACTGAGATTACAGGTGTAAGCCACCACTTTTATCTGTTATAACTGTGGGATGTGACTTTATAAATGATCTCTTTTCATCAAAATATGGCCTGAGTTTCCACTGTTTTTTGTTATAGAAGTTATCTGTTGAATCAAAGTTCAATGTGAGTACTAATTATCCAGCAATGGCCAGGAATATATGTTAAGCAAACACTTGACAGGTATCATGAATCAAATGCAATTAACTGCTTTAATGAAATTTAAGCTGAGTATCTGTAATCCTAGAGACTCAGAAGGAGGAAATAGGAGGATTACAAGTCTGAGGCCAGAGGTAGCTTGTGTAACTTAGAGAGGCTCTGTATCAAAATAAAATATAAAAATGGGGGTAAGGGTGTAAGTCAGTGGTAGAACACTTGCCTAACCTATCTGAGGCCCTGTGTTCAACCCCCAGTGTAGAAATGGGGGAAAAAAAGGAAAGTTGATTAAAATAACTCCAGAAGTTTCAAACTATTGACCATAAAACGTTACTGAACTCTCTTTTAAAATGAAATTTACTGGGCCTGAGAAGAGATATTCTGATTCATTAAGTCTTGAGCAGGGGCTAGAATCTGGATCTGAAATAAACAACATGCACAATTCTAAAACAAGTGGCCCTCAAATTACTCACATTGTGAGAAACACTGAATATACTGAAGTTAATACTCAATAGAACATAATCATAGAAGAGTCTTAGCAGTGCATACTTCACATAGCATTATAGGATAAACAGACCATGTCATCCAAAGCTTAAGTCTAGAACAGTTTTGAAGTTACTAGTTAGGATGTTTTGGGGGCTGGGATTTAGCTCAGTTGGTAGAGCACTGTTCTACAGTCTCTGAGGTCCCGAGTTCGATCCCCAGCACCGCAAAAATGGGAGAAGGATGTGGCAATCCACTCCCAAGGCAATCCCAAAACAGTCAGCCACTGAAAACCCTACGAGGGTCGCTATGAATCGGGCATGACTCGATGGCACCTAACAACAACAAGTTAGGATGTTTGGGAGGAGGACGTGGCAACCCACTCCCAAGGCAATCCCGAAAAACAATCAGCCATCGAAAACCCAATAAGGGTCTCTATGAGTTGGACACGACTCGACAGCACCTAACAACAATAACGAGTTAGGATGTTATTGTTGGTTGCCATCAATTTGGATCCAAATCATAGCAACTCTATCTACAACAGATCGAAATATTACCTTACACTGTGCCATGCACACAATCTTTTAATGATTGAGCTCAATGTTGCAGCCATTATATTTCTTCTCTTTTTGAGCTGTACCACATCAGCAAAAGGAGGTCCCAGGGGCTTAACTCCATTCCCATCATTGAAGTCAACTCTGCTTTGAGGAGGCAGCTCTTCTCCAGTGGCCTTTTGAGTACCTTGCAGCCGGAGGATCTCCTGTACTGGGACTATCATTGTCGGTGCTTCTCTGCTATTCATAGGGTTTTCAATGGCTAAATGTTTCAGGAGTGGGCTGCCAGGTCCTTCTCCCTAGTTCTTCTTGGTCTGGAAGCTCAGCTGAAACCTGTGCACCAAGGATGACCCTGCTGATATTTATATTATCAGTGGCATAGCTTTCAGTATCACAGCACCACACAATTCCTCTCAGCACAACAAGCTGACAGACACATAGGAGGGTTAGGATAGTAATTATGAAAAAGTCAAGAAATAACATTAGTGAAGACATGGGAAAAGTGAACACTTGCACTTTGTCAACAGGTATGTAAACTGGCAATAGCCATTTTGGAAGACAATATGTGAATTCCTCAACAAATTAAAAATAAAGCCACTATACAAGGCATAATCAATATATATGGTGCACATTTAAATTAAAAATATTACAGTAAAATTGCCATTCATCTTCCTCAGTATACTTCCTCTAATTTGGAACACACTTGTCCCATCATTCTTGTAGCTCTGGAAGTCCTCTTCCAAGAGTGTCTTTAGGTTCATCTGTGTCACCCACATCACTTCTGAAATGGCAAGTTCTGTCAAATAAAAACACTATGGTGTGTCCTCATCCACCTTATTCACCAAATCTGGAACTGTGCAATTTTTGCATCTTCCTCAGAGTCAAAATGACCATGAAATGTAAACATTTCCGAATCAATTCAGGACATCAAGGCACCAATGACAGAGCAACTAAAGACACTCATGAAAGAGGACTTCCAGAATGACTTCGGAAAGTGGCAGGAACAATGGGCTAAGTGTGTTTGAAGTCAGGAGAGTGTTTTGAGGGGGATAGTGGCAATGTGTCTTTTACTGTAATAATTTTTTTAATTTAAACATTCACCATATTTTTGTATCACACCACATAGGATCCAGCAACCCCTCCCTGGGATATGTATCCAAAGGAAATGAAATCAAGACCACACAGAAATAACCATACTCCAAAGTTTATTGCAGCATTATTCACAATAGCCAAAATATGGAAACAACAGAGGCATTCACTGGAAGATGAATGGATGAAGAAATTGGAGTGTGTGTGTGTTTGTGTGTGTGTATATTACTTTAAAAGAAGGTGATACTTCCATTTGTGAGGACATGAATGAATTTAGAGAACATTTTTGTTGCAGTGGTGGTGGTGGTGGTTATTAGGTGTCATTGAATCCAGTCCAACTCATAGCGACCGTAAGGTCACTATGCCTGGCAAAACACAGAACAAAACACTCCCCAGCACACTGTAATGCCCAGCAATGTGACAGTGCTTCTCTGCTATTCATAGGGTTTTCAATGGCTGATTGTTTCAAGAGTGGGCTGTTAGGTCCTTCTCCCATTTTTGTGGTACTGGGGATGGAACCCAGGGCCTCAGAGTGTGCAAAGCAACACTCTACCAACTGAGCTAAACCCCAGCCCAGAAAGAGAACATGATACTAAATAAAGTTCGTCAGTTAGAAAGAAAAACGCCACATGATTCCAATTATATATGGGATTAAAAATATCAAACATCTAAAAACATGATTTTTTAGTCTTCTCCAACATATTTTTATCCAAAAAGTTATTTTTTCCTATACTCTTGATTTGTACCATAATCTTAGGAACTCAATTCATTTAGAAACTTTTCTAGAAAGGACTGAAACTCTTTTGTCTGAATTTGATACCAAATATAAGCAGTCTAACATTCACACAGATTTAATTATTACTAAATCAATGTTATACATTCAAATCTAATTATAGTACAAGAATTAGGGCTCTAATGAAGAAAAGATCCCTTGGCTAATCAAGAATTTAATTAACCTGCATTAAAACTGACAGATTCTCAGTCCTGACTATCTTGATAAAGTATAGGACATTAAAAACTAACTTAAAGACAATTAATGGTAACCACAATGGTATGATAATTCTATATTAGGTGTACATAGCACCATATTTTTTCTAATAGTTGCTCCGTTGACAGATTTCTTTTAATTTACCTCCAGCTAGAACTTATGCCCGGAGGGAAAAAACCTTCTCTTCCCTTTCCTTAGTTTATTGTCAGAAGACAAAATCTTAGAATCATCATTGTCTGCAGCATCAATGCTCTGTTATAAACTTAAATACTTCTTATTGCTTTTCACTTTCTTGTGATCTTCTGAAGAGACAGAGCAGATGTTCAAGTCCATCTATGTAATGAAGCTTCCTATATTTGCAACAGACTATTACTACCATTTGATTGTGTAATGTTAATGAATGCACAAAAAGACACAATCTCCAAGTGCTGGAGTTTAATAAGAAATAAGAATCAGCTGTGTGTTTTGAATGCCGATGAAGTTTGTTATTCACCTTAGGCTGTAGATTATTAACAGTAGTGTAAGATTGGAGTCTGAAGGCACAAATTCTCCTGTTTCTCATTCATACTTCATTTCTTTGTAGGAGTGTACCATCAGTTTCCTGAAAAATTCTTGTCCATTGTTGTGCCTATTTTTGTCCAGTTTGTGAAGGCAAAATCGAAATGATCTTTTTCAATGCCTCCATAGAAGTAGGATCTCATCTCACGGTTGTAAACCTAAATATTATACACCCATTTTACCCCTACAAATAGCAGGGAAGTACTGACATAGTATTGGCCATGGCACAGTGTCCGGAGTGTTTCCTTCTGCTGTACATAGGGTTGCTATGAGTTGGACCAGGTTCCAAGGCACTTAACAACAACAATTTTGCATTATTTCAATTATCATACCACACTGAAAACTTTCTTGTTCACATCCTTTCCTTAAAAAAGCAACAAATATTATGTTAATCCTTTATCATTTGCAACAATTCTGAGCAATAAATATGCAATGATTTATAATAGCTATCATCATGACTATTTTGAGCAGGTAAGAGAATGAAGGTATGGAGTGGCTGAGACTAGTCACATAAAACTAAGGTGGATCTGAGGCTAGCAATTGCTTTCTTGTTTGGTTTTAGTTCAGATTCCTGAATTTGTATTTGTATTAGTACTAGCATTCTGTGGGCTGGGATTTAGCTCAGTTGGTAGAGCGCTGCACTGCAGTCTCTGAGGTGCCGAGCTCAATTTCCAGCACCGCAAAAATGGGAGAAGGACCTGGCAGTCCACTCCCAAGGCAATCCTGAAACAGTCAGCCATTGAAAACCCTATGAGGGTGCTGTGAGTCGGATACTGACTTTACCTCACCTAACAACAACAAGCATTCTGTATTTCTTTTTAAGCAGTTAAATTTTATACTTTGGTCATTCAGTGAAATATTTCCAAAGTGAAATATTTCCTTATTGAACACACTTGTTTTGTCAAATTTTATAATTCTTTGATGGGTCTTTGTGACCTTGGAAAAATAAGTACTCTGTACTTGAGTAACAGTAATAGCAGAGTAACATAGGCATGTGTTTCACCCCAATCAGGGTGACCCATTACTCTTTTACATTCTACTAATCTCTTCTAGGGCTGGGATTTGGCTCAGTGGTTAGAGCGCTGCGCTGCAGTCTCTGAGGTCCCGAGTTCAATTCCCAGCACCACAAAAATGGGAGAAGGACCTGGCAATCCACTCCCAAGGCAATCCCAAAACAGTCAGCCATTGAAAACCCTGTGACGGTTGTTATGAGTTGGATACCAACTTGACGGCACCTAACAACAGCGACAACAATCTCTTCTAAGTGGTTTCCTGAATGATTTCCTTTTGAAAATATTCTCTTCTTCAGTAGGACAGGATTGTAATAAGCTCCGATGTGAGCCAATACCCATGACCCAAATCCACCCTCAGAATAGCATGCTAACAAGCACCAAAACCTGACACTTCCTGATGCAGAAGGAAGAATTATAACATCAACAGTGTTTTCAGGGCTGTTTTCTTTGGATGTAGTACTTGCCTAATATACAATAGATAGGCAGACAGATGTGTGCATGCGTGCAGACTTAAATGAAGATACAGATACAATTGTTGTAGTTGAAGTATTAGGTTATACTGATTTCACTTAAGATCTTTGTTCTAAGTATCCATTTATTTTACAAATATTCTAAATCTTCTTCCACGCATTTTAAGACCTATGTATACAATGAGGAAATAGTGATACAATCACTTAATTCCTTGTTTAACAAAGCTGGGAGAAATATACATTAATAAAACAAGAAATAAGGAGCCGGGCGTGGTGGCGTATGCCTGTAATGCCAGTGGCTTGGGAGGGAGAGGCAGGAGGATCTCAAGTTCGAGACCAGAGGCAGTCTGTGTAACTTAGTGAGACCCTGTCTCAAAAAGTATAAAATGGACTGGGGGTGCAGCTCAGTGGTCCAGCACTTGCAAAGCATGCAAGTGCGAGGCCCTGAGTTCAACCCCCAGTACCGTAAAAAAAATTAAATTAAAAAATAAATAAATAACTAAATAAATAAAACAAGAAATAAATATAATTTGTGTTCTATGTCGTGTGTCCCACATGTGTGGATTAGATCAACCATAAATCAGAAATAACTGGAAAAATATGTCTGAACTAATAGAGGTGGGGATTTGTCCTATCTTTACTCATTAGATAAGGTGACATAGTGTTGGGGATTTTTTAAATAATATTTCCCAGCTAGGGTCCCTCATAACAGCCTGAGGGGCTGACCCCTAGTTGACCCCGAGGCTCATCTCACTCACTCAAAACAGCCCCTCCCATCGAGTGAGCAAAGATGGCCCCCGGCCAGCTTGACCAGCCTTAACCACCTTAGTTTTGATTGGCTCCCCTCACCACCTTGCAGGTAATAACTGTCTCCACTTGGCAGTTATGTCCGTTTGCCCACTGTACTGGCCAGCTGTGTGCCCTGATTGGCTGAACCCCACCATGTGACCCCTCCAGGACCCTATAAAAGCAGGGCTCCTGGACCCCTTACTCACTCCTTGTAGCACCACCGATCCTGACCTCTCTGGCCATCTCCTGAACCTCATCACCTGGACCAGCGCTCCCTACTCCAGCAAGACCATCTAGCAAGCCGGCGAGTTCAAGCCCAGGGTCCCTGAAGAGCCGAAGGCATCTAGCAAGCCAAGAAGAGCCTCCCAACTCCTCCCATCCTTGGGAAGGAGGTGGGTAAAGAAGGCGAGCCCTGAGAGTCAAGACCATCGGACCTCAACTGAATACCAGCGGTTGTGGCTGTGCCTTTAAGGCTGAGCTGTACCAGCACTTAGCCTACAGCATTCCATGCTGCAGGCCTAGAGCCAGCACTTAAAGGGATAGAGCCTTGCTCTATAGGGGCTGCTTGCTCCTTGCTCTCCATAAGGGGAGCACCCCAATAAACCTCCCCTGTCCTTCTCCAACCATCTGAAGGTCTCCCGAGGTCCTTCTTTCCCGACATCGGCCACATTGTTGTGTCGAGGGTTTGGCCCTAACTTTAGCCGGGCTAGAGGTAAAACCCCAACAACATAGCAATCATTTAATATATATACTTTATTATAGAGGTGATCTAACATATGCAGGAGGTTATATGCAAATAAGTCATATGCAAATAATGGTACACATTATTTAATAAAAGAGACTTGAGCATCCCAGGATTTTAATATTCATGGACATCTTGGAACCAAACCTCAATAGGTACTAAAGAATGACTGTATGTATTTGAAAATCATTAAAATGTGCTAAGAAAAATTAGAGTTGTACAAGAAAGAATTGGGGGGAAATAAGTTAGTTTGAGAAACTTCTTTGACGAAGTATCATTCCAACTAACAACTGAGGGATGTAAACTTGTCCAATAGTAGGTAAAAGAATGTTTCAGAGAGTGGATATCTAACACGAGGCCTGCAAAGTCCTTGAAGTAAGGAAGAACTTAGCACATCATAGGAGCAGCAGGAAAGAGTTTGTGTCTGGAAAATAACGATAGGGTGTTGGGTGGAGTTCGTTGGGTTGGCGGGTGCTTAAGAGATGGTGCTTAAGAGAAAATGTAGAGACTATGTAGGACTTCATAGGCAGCAAGTAGGATTTGGGATTTTTATCTGAAATGCAATAGTCATTGAGGAGTTCAGAGTAGAGAAACAACACGATTTATATTTTGAGAAAACACCATGAAATATAGTGATAAATTAAATAAAATTAATGAGGGAAATAAATGCCAGAAAATAACACTTTTATAGGAGTATAAAACTGAAAGCACATGGACCATTGAAATCTATTTGCTGAAAATAAACTATGATTTTTATGTTAGATATTACTTCCACTTTGCTTCTGGTTGTGAGAGATTTCTAATTAGCTAATGTCAAAAGAAACCAATAACAACTATACTTGCAGGAAGAACAAAAATAAGCCCATTCCTTCATGTACACTTTATCCTAAACTAGGAAGAAATTTTATGGTGATCATTTGTAGAAAAGAATCTGGTTAGATTTTCTGCTGTACAATATTCATCTTCTCTCTACGATTTTTCTGGAAATGAAAATGGTACCCAGATATTTAAAGGCTCCATGATAAAATGCATATTTGATATTAAAATAGGCAATCTACTCAGATGCAGTAATCCTTAGATGTTTGATACCTAAAATAAGTAAATACTATTTCATCATTTTATTGATAATGGATTTGAAAATATAAGAAAATGTGTTTTAGTAATATAAATGATTTTCTCTGTTTCCTCCACAAATATGTTTAAGTCACAACAAGCCTAAGATTTTTAATATCTTCCATTCCAATTGTTTATCATATTTCCTTGCTTTTCTTGCCAACCCTACTGAAAAATAGCTTAATTTCACTACTTAACATTATAGTACAAGTTTTTCCCCCATTATTACCTGTAAAACCATCATCAAAGATTACTTTCTAATGGCCAGATGCAACAGCTATTTCATCTCTTTACAAGATCAGATAGTCCCTTTATTCTCTAAACTTGCTGTTTTGATATATACTAAAATTTATAACCATTTTCTAATTATGTTTTTCTCCACAAATTCTCTAAATGTCACTATTAGACTATGAAATTCTCACTGATCACCTGTGGCAATCCCATCTACTCTCTAGCTTTAGATTTCCTCTTATTTTGATGGTTCCTATATTTACCGTTACAAATAGATTTGCCAGGCTCCAAAATGTGTGCAAATCAGAACTCAATATTTTCCCCAGTTCACCATGGCAGATAAAGTCCACACCTTCCTCCCAATATCATGGATGCCTTCATCTTCAATCAGCTGCTCTAACCCAATGGTCTTTTAAGAGCACCATCAATCTTCTGTTTTCCACTACCACTGATACTACCTAAGTGGACATCTTAACTGATCATGTAGCACACACACTCTCTCTCCTTTGAGCTTATCATTTACATATCAATTATACTTTTCTCAATTACTGGTGACTTGATGGTATCCTCTTCATCAAAAACCTGGTTAGAAAAACACACCCTGAACCCTTTAGAGGAACTTCAGAGATGTGTGATCCAACCATAACCCACCTTCCCAAGGACATCTGCCAACACACTTTTCAACATCGAGTTCATCCTCCTCAGGTATACTTGGCATTTTTAGAATGTAGGATACATCTGTCTGGTTCCTTTCTTAGGTTTCATGCCTTAAAAGAAGAGACCAGGACTCTTGTGAAAGTGATTTATTGAGGGAGTCCTTGAAGGAGTGAAAGAAATAACAAAAATGCATTGCTGTTTATTTTTTCTTGGGGAGTATAATTTCTTTCTTTCTTTCTTTTATTTTCTTTCTTTCTTTCTTTCTTTCTTTCTTTCTTTTTTTTTTTGTGGCACTGGGGATTGAACCCAGGGCCTCGGGCTTGCATGCTTTGCAAGTTCTGGGCCACTGAGCTGTGCCCCCAAACCATTTTTTACTTTTTGAACAGGGTCTCGCTAAGTTATGCAGACTGCCTATGGTTTCCAACTTGTGATCCTCCTGCCTCCGCCTCCCAAGCCGCTGGGATTACAGGCATGTGCCACTGCACCTGGTGGGAGCCTAATTTCTTAATCAGCATTGAGCATTTATTTTCCTCTAGCTTCTTTGTAATGAGTTACTTATATGTGGTTACATCTTTAGGCACAGGATAGCTATTTTTCTCTTCTTGTTATTGTTCATTATTTTTATGCTCATTCTACCACAGTTCCTAGCAAAAAGCTCTTTCATGTAGTCAAAAATTTTAAGACATTTCTTGACTTAGACTGTCAGTAAAAGTGAATATTTTACAGGAACTCTTAACAGCAGTAATCTTTTTTCCTGGATAAAATATTATATATTTTATATTTAAACATTTCAATTATGGTTATGGATTTAAACACTTCTATTTCATGTCAGATCTTTCAAAAATTATCATTAGTTTTTGTCACTGAAATGATATTTGGTGGTGTTCCAAGATTATACTGACCATTCATTTTTTTATATAGCAAAATTGAAAGCTATTAGACATAAAACTCATATAACTAGAATGGGCTTCACTTTAGTCCAAATCCTAAATGAAACTAAAGACTGTACTCAAGTCATTCACAAAAGTAGCCATCGACTTGTTCCATTTATTTATTTATTTATTTTGAAGAACAATCTAGGCTTCAAATATCTCATAGCCTTTATAGGCTTTCTTTCTACTCATAAAAATGTAATATGTCTGGTTTTTTGTTGGTTTTATTGTTGTTTTTTGTTGTGATCTTGTTTTCTCTATTCTCAGGGATTTTTTTGATATAGCCAAGGTTGGTCTGACCTGCTCTTATGATTAAAACCAAATGTCTATTTCACATAGGTTCATCAATTGTCAATTTTTAAAAAGTCATGTATTAACTTTCTTTCTACCTTGAATTCGGAAAAAAATAACTTAAAGTGAATTATTTAATTTCTCCTGCTAAATTTTCTGTTTTTGATCATTGTGGACTCCCACACTGTTATGAGATAATACCCTTTATCCAATTTTCCCCGGTGATAGGATCTTGAAAACTATAGTAAAATATAACAGCCAGAATAGTGACCTTGACACAATGAAGACACAGAACTGTTTACCCTATACTCTCGATTCTAATCTACACTCTTTCAACAGCTTTAGAGGATGACACAGTCAGATGAAGATTAGAATCGCTTATGGATTGTGTGTAGCATGGCACTCTTCCAATGGAGCTAACCCACAGCCCTATGTTTTTATTAATCTTACATTTTTTGTTTGTTTATTAACCCTACATTTTTTCATGAGTGCTATCTGCAAGGTAATGTCCTTTGGGCTGAAAATGGAAGTGGACACCACGTTCTCATGGGAGAGAGAGAGTAAGCAGATCAGTGAGAAATAAACAAGGTGTTGGCAGTCAGGGATAACTGTAAGACAGAACATAAAATGGAGTAATCTCAGAGATAGTGGATGGAGGGTCAGCTCTTCTAGGCTAGACACCAAGGAAAAGTGAAATCTAGATGATGAGGGCAGGTGTGGAGGGACATGTAGAAAGGGTTTTTACTCAGAGCCCTTAACGGGATCACAGTTTGGTCCCTAAGGGATGGTAGTAAGATGTCAGGGTGACAGGATAAGAGTGAAGGATGGGAAAACACTTATGGAACTGGATCAGAAGGCAGAGGGGCGAGAAGATGCAGGACCTTGTAGGCTGTGGGAGAAAGGCTGGACTGATCCTGCATAAGATGGAAACCCAGTGGAGTGTTTTAAACCAGGGGAAATGTTATTTTGTTTGTATGTTTGCCACACCCCTCTGGCCACTCTGGAGATGGATTAGGCATGGTGAAGACCGAGGAAGCAAGAATGGAAGCAGGAGAAATGGCCACAGGAGACTAATTTGGTCCTTGAGGAGAGAAACAATCACTGTTGAACTAAGGGGCCAACATGGGTGAGCTGGGAGGATTTGGAAGATACTTTGAAAGTGGCACTGAGAGTAGTGGCTACTTGGCTGGACTTAACCAGAAGATTAGAGACGAAGAGCAATCAAGAACAACACCTCAATATTTGGCCTCACTGGGGGTGATGCCACCCAATAGCTCATCCATTTCTCACAATAAGCTTGCTGGATGGGTATTAAGATTCTGATGTCATAGAAGATGAATGGATTGTTTAGGGAGAGAAGGAACTTGCCCGGGATCGCACTGCTAAGGCAGGGTAAGGTGAAGGTTCATATCCAAAGAACAACATAGATATTTCCACAATATCGTCACACTTGGTAGCAAGGCACCTTGGAAATATTTCTAGTCTGATTTGACAAGTTTATGAAGCAAGGATCCAAAAGGACTCAAGAGGGGCTTTGGAGCATTTGGTAAGCAAAAATTAGAGTTAGCAAGGGTATCTAACATCAGCTTATTAAGAATCCACTCAAAGCACTGATTTATTCTGTGAAATCCAGATTCTGTTTATTTCATCTCATGGGAGACTTATAGCAGCACCTTTGGCATAAAGTTTTACATTGTTAAAAAATCTGCCTTTAGCTCAGTTGGTAGAGCACTGCTCTGCAGTCTCTCAGGTCCAGAGTTTGATTCCCAGCACCCCAAAAATGGGAGAAGGACATGGCAATCTGTTCCCAAGGCAATCCCAAAAAACAATCAGCCATTGAAAATGCTATGAGGGTCATTATGAGTTGGACAGGACTCGAGTGCACCTAACAACAACAACAACAACAACAAAAATCTGCCTTCGGACTTCCTGATTGGTGCTATTACCCTCCTACACAAGACCACACCCCTCAACCTGATTACAATCGTTAAAATATTTAAGTATAGAATTATTTCCTCACAAGAAAAAATCCTAAATCACAGCTCAGTGATTCCAGCGTGGAATAGAAATCTTATGACTTTGAGTTGGATGCATTTTTTTTCATGTTGTTGTTGTAAGGTGCCATCGAATAGGTATCCAACTCATAGCGACCCTCATAGGGTTTTCAATGGCTGTTTCAGGATTGCCTTGGGAGTGGACTGCCAGGCCCTTCTCCCATTTCAGAGATTTGCTTTTGAGAGGATTTCTTCATTTTTCTACAGTTTTGGGGCTGAGATTTAGCTCAGTTTGTAAAGTGCTGCTCTGCGCTCCCTGAGGCTCTATATTTGATTCCCCAGCACCACAAAAACAGGAGAAGGACATGACAATTCACTCCTGAAGCATTCCCAAAACAATCAGCCATTGAAAACTGTATGAATAGCAGAGAAGCACTGACAAAGTGTGGAGCATGGCACAGCATCTGGGAGGGTTTCTGTCTGTTGTACATAGAGTCGCTATGAGTCAGACCCAACTCAAGGGCACCTAACAAGAGTATGAGTTTAAAGGCTTTATACAAATGCTTGAGGAAAAGTCAGCATTTCTTTCCATTGTTAAATCTTTTAAAGTTATAAACATCATCTGGGTGCCATGGCACACACTTGTAATCCCCACAGATCTGGAGGCTGAGATGAGAGGATCATGAGTTCAAGGACAGAAGCAGCCAGCACAACTTAATGAGACCCTGCATCAAGATAAAAAATAAAAAAGGAACAGAGGGTCCTCCTCAGTGCTAGAGCGCTCAACAAGCATGTGTGAGGCCCTGGGTTCAACCCTCTGTAGTGAAAAACATTAATAACAAAGGTCATCTCTGATATTTGCCATGGTTGATCCTTAACTAAAATTGGTAATTATTGCTTTTCTACGAGACTTATTGTTGTTAGGTGCTCATAGCAACCCTTATAGTGTTTTCAATGGCTGCTTGTTTCAGAATTGCCTTGGGAATGGATCGCCACATCCTTCTCCCATGTTTGCAGTGCTGGGAATCGAACTCAGGACCTCAGAGACTGTAGAGCGGCGCTCTACCAACTGAGCTAAACCCCACTGGCAACCCACTCCCAAAAATCAATCTGCCATTGAAAACCCTATGAACAGCAGAGAAGCACTAACAATAGTGTTTTGCCTGTCGTACGTAGGGTCCCTATGAGTCGGATACGGACTCAATAGCACCTAACAACAACATGAGACTTTATGGCTTCAGCTATGCTATCCTGGAATCTGATCCCGTCAGATTTCTGAAGCTAAGCAGGGTCAGGCTGATTAGTCTTTGGATGGGAGACCTGGAAATACCAGGGAGTGCCTGAAAATACCAGGTACTATAGGCTTGGGAGTAGGACTTGGCAGCCCATTCCCAAAACAGCCATTGAAAGCCATATAAATAGCAGAGAAGCCTTGATGTAGTACAGGGCATGGCACTGTGTCAGGTAGTGTTTCATTCTGTTGTACACAGAGTTGCTATGAATCAGATCCGACTTGACAGCACTTAACCGCAACAACATAAGACTTCATAGAATTCAATTCCTTGCAGTGCCTAAAATAGAAACTGGAAGAATTGTAAATAGATAGCACAGCTGGTGGGTCACCTTGCTCTGGGGAATCAGTACTCCCATCCAATCCAGAAAGCCTGACTTCCAACCAACCATTCTTTACCTCCCCATGCGAAGACACAAGCAGAGATGAAGGTCAACAATGGTTTGACTTCTGAAACAACTTAAACCGAAACCTCACTTGCAGAAGGGCTGACAAATTTGTGCCGGTAATGCCTCATCAAAATATCTTCAGCAAGAATAAAAACAATCATAATAAAGGAGCTACCTTTCAAAACAAAACTCAGTAAAAATAAAATCCCCATTTCTGAATGATGTCTTCTCACCCATTGATTTCCAAGTTTTTCAAAAGCTGCTTTATAAAGAGATTCAAGTAATTCAGTTTCAGTTTGGCAAGAAAAAGGTTTCTCTGTCTTTAGCCAAAAAAGTTCCTGAAAGCACCAAAGTGGAATAGAAGAACATATTCTACATCACCTGCATTCTGAATAAAAAAGAGTCTTGCCATAGAAGATGCTGCCTAAAATGTGTTATGGGGAGAGATCTGCTTTGGCATAAGTAAATTCCTACGTAGGTTGAAATAGCTTTGTGAAGATGTTCTTAGATGCTTACTTTAAAACGAGTACCAGCTGTAGCTGACTTTCCTTTCAATTATCCCCATAAATTTAAGGAAAATACAGTACAAAGGAAGGTTACAATGATGTGTGTTCTTTTCGGAAAGTGTTTAGAAGAATCTGTAAGTAAATGAAGCAAGACCATAGCTAATCTTGGAAAGTCGTAATTTGGTTTCATAAATAGAAATACATTTAGAATAGAAGCAAAGGAATTAAATATATCAACACATGCCAATCAAAAGTACAGACAATGCTCTATATAAAGTTATATTCAGAGATATAGTGTCTGTATCTTGAATTTAGAAATTGCTTTATGCTTGGTGAGAAGAAAATAGTTTTATACCAATATATTCACTTAACAGCCCTTAAAATAATGTCCCTATAGACTAATGGTATAAGGAAATGCTCAGATCATAAATTAATATTGTACAATACAAAGAGACATAGGCTGAGATCTGACCTTAGGCTGAGCACGGGATTTTGTAAAGGAATGCATAATATCATGTAAGCTCTACCATGCTAAGAAATAGATAATACGATTTTCTCTATTTTCCTGATGCGGAAAGACAGAAGAGAATAAATAAAATCCCAATTAGTACATAATGGGTTATAAGTTATAAATAGACTGTAAATCACCCATTCTATTTGAACCTTATGTGCCTGCTTCCAAATCTGTTGATGGCTCACTGCCTTTTCAGTCAAATTGTTGCAAATAGTTATCCTAACTTAGTTAAGTACTTAGTTATGCTAAGTATTGAGGTGGCTGAATTTCACTTTAGTGTTTATTTCTCTCATGCTAGTGTGAAGGGAACATGGCACTCAGATCTCATGTCATTCTACCCGAAACTTTACTAGCAAGATAACCAGCATAACTCTGATGGTTTTAGAATGTGCCATCCTGGTACCTGAAAAATTAGGAGTTGGCCAAACGCCTCTGTTTCAGTGACTGTCACACTATATAAGAGGTAGTTTCTTGCCCTTTTAAATTGTGAGTCCCTATCTCATATCTTCCCCCACACGTCTGTCAGTTTGCCACACTGTGGGGGCTTGCGTGTTGTGGTGAGGCTGAGAGCTCTGCCACTGTAACCTCGGACATGAGCAAGGTTACCCATGGTGGACAGGTTTTCAGCTGAGCTTCCAGACTAAGACAGTCTAGGGAATAGGACCTGGTGAGCCACTCCCGAAACAACTAGCCATTGAAAACCCTATGGATAGCAAAGAAACACTGTCAGATATAGTGCCGGAAAATGAGGCCCCCAGGTTGGAAGGCACTCAAAAGACTACTGGAGAAGAGTTGCCTCCTCCAAGTAGAGTCTACCGTGATGACAGAAATGGAGTAAAGCCCCAGGGTGCTCAACTTGCTGATGTGGCACAACTCAAAATGAGGAGAAACAACTGTAAACATCCATTAATAATTGGAACATGGGATGTACGTAGTATGAATCTAGGCAAATTAGAAATTGTTAAAAGAGAAATGGAGCGCATAAACATTGACATTCTAGACATCAGTGAGATAAAACGGACCGGGATATGCCATTTTGAGTCAGACAATCATATGGTCTACTATGCTGGGAATGATAAACTAAAGAGAAATGGGGTTGCATTCATCATCAAAAAAAACATTTCAAGATCTGTCCTGAAATACAATGTTGTCAGTGATCGAATAATATCCATATGCCTACAAGGAAGGCCAGTTAATATGACTATTATTCAAATTTATGCACCCACCACTAAGGCCACAAATGAAGAAAGGGAAGACTTCTATCAGCTTCTGCAATCTGAAATAGCTCAAACATGCAATCAAGACATACTGATAATCACTGGTGACTGGAATGCAAAGGTTGGAAACAAGAAGGCTCAGTAGTTGGAAAATATGGTTTGGTGACAGAAACGAAGCTGGAGATCGCATGATAGAATTTTGTCAGACCAATGACCTTTTCATTGCAAATACATTTTTTCAACATCATAAACAGAGACTATACACACGGACTTCACCAGACGGAACATACAGGAATCAAATTGACTACATATGGGGAAAGAGACTGTGGAAAAGCTCTGTACAAAATGTCAAAACAAGACCAGGTGCTGACTGTGGATCAGACCATCAACTTCTCATATGCAAGCTCAAGCTGAAGCTGAAGAAAACTAGAACAAGTATACGAGAGCCATGGTATGACCTTGAGTATATCCCACCTGAGTTCAGAGACCACCTCAAAAATAGGTTTACTGCATTAGACACAAATGCTAGGAGACCAGAAGAGTTGTGGCATGACAAAAAAGATATTATTCAAGAAGGAAGCAAAAAGTTCTTAAAAAAACAAGAAAAAAAGAAAAGACCAAATTACATGTCAAAAGAGACACTGCACCTTGCCCTAGAACTTCAGGCAGCTAAAGCAAAAGGAAGACATGATGAAGTTAAGGAACTAAACAGAAGATTTCAAAAGGCAGCTTGAGAAGACAAAAACAAATATTATAATGACATGTGCAAGGAGATGGAGGCAGAAAACCAAAAGGGAAGAACACGCTCCGTGTTTCTCAAGCTTAAGGAAGTGAAGAAAAAATTCAAGCCTCGAGTGGCAGTAGTGAAAGATTCTACAGGGAAAATATGAAATGATGCAGGAAACATCAAAAGAAGATGGGAAGAATACACAGAGTCATTACATATGAAAGAATTGGTAGATGACCAACCATTCCAAGTGGTTGCAGATGAAGAGGAACCAATGGTGTTGAAGGACGAAGCGGAAGCTGCCTTGAAAGAACTGGCGAAACACAAGGATCCAGGAATGATGGGATACCAATAGAGACGTTTCAACAAACAGATGCAGCACTGGAGGTGTTAACATGTTTATGCCAACAGATTTGGAAAACAGCTACTTGGCCAACTGACTGGAAGAGATCCATATTTGTGCCTATTCCCAAAAAAGGGGATCCAACTGAATGTGCAAACTATTGGACAATATCATTAATATCGCACACCAGCAAAATTCTACTACAGATCATTCAGAAGTGACTGCAGCAATATATAGACAGGGAATTACCAGAAAATCAAGCGGGATTCAGAAGAGGGCAGGGAACCAGGGACATCATTGCTGATGTCAGGTGGATATTAGCTGAAAGCAGAGAATATCAAAAAGATGTCTATCTATGTTTTATTGACCATGCAAAAGCATTTGATTGTGTGGATCATAACAAATTATGGATAACACTTCGGAAAATAGGCATACCAGCACACCTAATTTTGTTCATGAGAAATCTGTACATGAACCAGGAGGCAGTTGTTCGAATAGAACAAGGAAACACCAAGTGGTTTAAAGTTGAGAAAGGTGTGCATCAGGGCCGTATACTTTCACCCTATCTCTTTAATTTATATGCTGAGCAAATAATCTGAGAAGCTGGACTTTATGAGGAAGAACGTGGCATCAAGATTGGAGGAAGACTCATTAACAACCTGTGTTATGCAGATGACACAACTCTGCTTGCTGAAAGTGAAGAAGATTTAAAACCTTTACTGATGAAGATCAAAGATCATAGCCTTCAATATGGGTTACGACTAAACATCAATAAAACAAAAATCCTTATGACTGGGTCAGCACGCAACTTCACAATAAATGGAGGAAAGTTTGAGGTTGTCCAAGATTTTGCTTTGCTTTGCTCTATAATCAACACCCGTGGAAGCAGCAGTCCTTAGAAATCAAAAGACACATTGCTCTAGGAAAAGCTGTGGCAAAAGATCTCTTTAGAGTATTGAAAAGCAAAGATGTCACATTGAAGACGAAGGTGCGTCTGACTCATGCCATGGTATTTTCAGTCACATCATATGGTTGTGAAAGCTGGACATTGAACAAGAGAGACAGAAAATTAATTGATGCTTTTGAATTGTGGTACTGCAGATGTCTATTGAATATACCATGGACTGCCAAAAGAACCAACAAATCTGTCTTAAAAGAAGTGCAACCAGAGTGCTCCTTGGAAGTAAGAATGGCCAAACTGCATCTTATGTATTTCGGACATGTGGTCAGGAGAGATCAATCCCTGGAGGACAACATAATGTTTGGGAGAGTGGCAGCTCAACACAAAAGAGGAAAACCCTCCACCAGATGGATTGACACAGTGACTACAAGAATGGGTTTAAACATATATACGATCGTTTGTCTGGCGCAGAATCAGGAAGTGTTTCGATCTGCTGTACATAGAGTCGCTATGAGTCGGACTCGACTCGACGGCACCTAACAACAACAACAATCCCATATCTTGGTTTTGGTACTCACTGCGTAATGAAAGGATGGTATTTTGCACGCATTAATTTTCCACATTTGTTTGAATAGGCAGCTGGGGATATTAACTTGGCCCCCTTCTCTGAGTGACCAGGTTCAGTTTATCTGTTGATCCTAAGAGTCAGTTTCCATAAGAAATACAAAAGTTCCCTTTTCTCTGACAATCCTTTACACTGCCCACCTACAGGCCTCTCCTGGTTTCCTTCTGACTTCCTTGACTACCCTTCTGAATTTGTGATTTATTTCTCCTTGCATCCCCCCTATAGACCTTAATGTCCCAGAAACCACATTTAGACTTCTCTAGTGATAGGATCTAGCTGGGATTTAGCTCAGTTGGTAGAGCTCCGCTCTGCAGTCACTGAGGTCCTTAGTTAGATTCTCAGCTAACGCAAAAATGGGAGAAGGATGTGTCAATCCACTCCAGAGGCAATTCCGAAACAATCAGCCATTGAAAACCCTATGAAGGTCGCTATGAGTCGGACACGACTCGACAGCACCTACCAACAACAAGTGATATTTTATCCAGTCCCATGGCTTTCAATGCACTCTCTATGCTAGGAGCTCTCAGATTTTATGTCTTGAGATGTGTGTATCCAAAGGTCCTCTTGGCAGTCTCACTTGCCAGTCCAAATAGATATTTCAGGCTTCCAGGACCAAGGTTAACCTGCTGTTCTGTGACCATGGAAGGGTCAATTTCTGCATCCAAGAGCTTCATTTCTAAATTAGGACGATAATATAGTACTCCTTATGGAGTTAATATGGGGGTGATACAAAGTAAGAAAGAGAAAATGCTTTGCATAGTGTTGGCATGTTAAGCACTTAGTAATGGTTATTATTTTTTTGAACTACAACCAATATTAATACATAAAATAGATTATGTCATTTCCTTGTTCTGAATTCTCCATTGCCATTATTCACACTTGAATAAGATCCAAAGTCTTTAATATGGCCCAAAATGCTAAAAGATTTAAATAATCGGTACTCCGGATCTTTTTCTTTTCTTTTCTTTTCTTTTCTTTTCTTTCCTTTCTTTCTTTCTTTCTTTCTTTCTTTCTTTCTTTCTTTCTTTCTTTTTCTTTCTTTCTCTCTTTCTTTGTTCTCTTTCTTTCATGCTTTCTTTCTTGATCTTTCTTTTCTTTCTTTTTCTTTTCTCTTATTTTCCTTTCTTTCCCTTTTTTCTTTCCTTTTCTTTCTTTTTTCTTCCTTCCTTCCTTCCTTTCTTTTCTTTTCTTTTCTTTTCTCTTTTTTTCTTTGTCTTGAGACAGGATCTTTTGCTATGTTGCCTAGACTCACCTTGAACTCCTTAATTCAAGAGATTCTCCTGCCGGTTGTGGTGGAGCACACTGGTAATCAAGGAGCTGTGGAGGATGAGACAGGAGGATCGTGAGTTTGAGGACAACCTGGGCAACACTTTTAGCCGGGCGAGGTGGTGCACACCTGTAATCCCAACAGCTCGGGGGGAGAGAGAGAGATTCTCCCATCTCAGCCTCCCAGGTGCTGGGCTAACAGTTCTGTGCTTCAACACAAAGATTCCTGATCCTACTTCTTAAACTGCCTTCCAGCTAACTGTGTTCAAGCTACTCATTTTCCTGAATTGTTGAATTTATTTCATCCTCATTGCATACATGTAAGTGCCTCTGTTTGCTGTTCCCTTCACCCAGAACTTTGCAAAACATTTTCATTTCGTTTACATTTCTGCTTAATTTTTACCCATACTACAGGAATAATAGGTCTTCTCTGGCCACCTTATCAGAAATAATATCCTCTTCCATCTCTACTTCCTGCCTTATTTTGCTCTATGATACTCTTCATACCCTGAGGTGAATTTGCTTGTCCATTAGTTTATTTCCAGTTCACCTTAAAAGAACTAATCTCTATGAAAATAGGTAGTTATTTTATGCTGACTTGGTTCACTTCTTTACCTCTAGCACTTGGAATAAAGTTTATACTCATAGTTGCTCAATAAATAGTTGGTAAATAAAAGATTACATAGAATATATTGTCATTTTCTTTTTACATGTCTTTTTCCACCAATAGATATAAATCTATGTCCATTGTCTTCAAGTATAATGGAAACTTAGTGGACATCTCCAAGTGAGAATTTATTTTAAAATGAATGAACATAACAGAATTAGAAGAGTATTCTCACTGGAGATGTAAATAAGGAAGGTATGAGTCTGAGGCAAATTTTTGTGTCTATAAAATATTTACAGAGAATCTAAACTACTTCAGTTCTTCTTCGGTTGTCCATTCTGACAAATACTTTCTTCCTTTGCATGGACTGAATGCAGATTGCCCACTACAAACATGTATAATTAATGGCACAGTAGACAGAGCTGCCTGTACCGTTGCTACCTAAAAATGGACCTAATTATTAAAAAACCAATTAACTTACATTTTGAGCAGCTATTGATAGCATCTCAATAGCCTCAATGAATACGTGGGTTTCTCCCTGAGGAAGAGCACAGATGTAGATGTATCATTTTTGTGGGTTGTTAGGGTGTAAATCCTGAACCACAGTTGTGAAGATCATTAACATGAGAGAACAGGTGGAGATTGTCCCACTGCGGGTGGAAGCAGCAGTGTGGCATCTTGGTGAAGCCTTGGGAGATACAGATTAAAGTCCCCCCCCCCAAAAAAAAGAAATACTGTAAGCCAGGTGCAGTAGCTTTTGCCCATAATCCCAGTGACTCTGGAGGAGGAAGCAGGAAAGTCATGAGTTCAAGGCCAGAGACAGCCTGTGTAATTTAGCAAGACCCTGACTCAAGATAAAGATTTTAAAAAAGAGACTGAGGATGCAGCTCAGTGGTACGGCATTTGCAAATTATGTACAAGGCCCTGGGTTCAACCTCCTAGTAACACACACACACACACACACACACACACACACACACACACACACTTTTACTCTAATAGATAGTCAAATCCTCCTAATGTTCTCATGCTCTTAAATATTTCCTGTTATAGGATTTTTCTAGATGCTTCTCTAGGAGCCTGTATTTCCAGAATATATTCCATTAAAAAATTCTTTTTGATAAAACCAGTTTGTAATAGTAGCAATTATCTCTTCTCAGAATGTGATTGAAATATATTTCCAACCAAAGAGAAGGCATACAGATTCATTTGTTCTTTTTAAGGACAAAGATGAAAAATTCACCGAGGTGAGAGATTCCCATCCATTCTGATGTACAAAAGTCTGTCCCAGAGGTAGCAATAGATGACATTTGAAAAGTTCATGCACAGGGATTTCTCTGACCTGAGCAGGAAAGTAGGGCACAGTTCCAATCATATTGATTTTTACTCTCTAGAGAGCAGAGCAGGGTGATACAAAGATGAGGGTGTGGGGCCACCGAGCTGGCTGGGGTTTTGCTGCTGACACTCCCTCCCTCTCTGAGTAGCTCAAGTCCTCATCTGCTCTTCATCTGTCACCTTGGTGAGGATGACTCCTACCTGATGGGCTTGCCAGGAGAAGTGGACGAATTGTGCCTTTGTTCAAGCGAAGGCCATGTTCTGGAAAGGCCCCCTGCTGCTAGGAAAGTCCTGAGTAAGACACTTCAGGAGGCACAAAGAGGGGAAGAGGGGACAGACTGAGCCAAAGCAAGAGGACCGAGAGTCAGATGACTCCAGCCTGTCTCCCTGGTCATCTACACTCCAGCCTCATCTGGTGTCTTCTATTTCCTCAGATTTGCCAAGTAACGTCTCCTCTACCTGAAACACATTCTGTCCCCTAACGCATTCTCTCCTTTTCCATAGCTGCAACGTGTCCTGTGAGTCTCAGCTTAAGTGCAACACTTCCAGAGACACTCCGATAGATGAGACTTCTTCATAACTCTCTTCTTGTGTATGATTGGTTTGCACAATTTCTTTTAGTGGGCACACCAGAAATGACTTCTGAAAAAGTAAGGACTTTGGGCTTTATTCAAGACTCTATCACCATAATACAAAACTTGTGCCCCACGCATAAGTGAGCGCCCGATAAATATGTGTTGGATAAATTAACAAATTATTTAAATCTACTTCTCATAAGAATTAGGTATATAATAAGGCACTAGCACAGATAGTGAGACATACATAAGGGACAATGGAACACAATGTGTGTTTCTACCCTTGAATGATTTTCTTTTTCATACCAAATACATGAAGCATACCATATATCCATATATACATATCCATATATACATATATATATATGTATATATATATGGGCTGGGATTTGGCTCAGTGGGTAGAGCACTGCGCTACAGTCTCTGAGGTCTCAAGTTCAATTCTCAGCACCGCAAAAATGGGAGAAGGGCCTGGCAATCCACTCCCAAGGCAATCCCGAATCAGTCAGCCATTGAAAACCCTATGAGGGTCGCTATGAGTCGGATACCGACTCGACGGCACCTAACAACAACAA